>JAQQAC010008525.1:616073-803909 GCA_029783875.1 Phataginus tricuspis | reverse complement strand
CTCTCTCAACTTTCTTTTGTCTTGAAATTGTTTAATCCCTCCGTCATTTTTAAATGATAATCGTGCTGGATACAGTATTCTTGGTTCGAGGCCCTTCTGTTTCATCACGTTAAATATATCATGCCATTCTCTTCTGGCCTGTAAGGTTTCTGTTGAGAAGTCTGATGACAGTCTGATAGGTTTTCCTTTGTAGGTGATCTTTTTCCTCTCTCTAGCTGCCTTTAATACTCTGTCCTTGTCTTTGATCTTTGCCATCTTGATTATTATGTGTCTTGGTGTTGTCTTCTTTGGGTCCCTTGTGTTGGGAGATCTGTGGGCTTCCGTGGACTGTGAGACTATTTCCTTCCCCAGCGTGGGGAAGTTTTCGGCAATTATTTCTTCAAAGACACTTTCTATCCCTTTTTCTCTCTCTTCTTCCTCTGGTACTCCTATAATGCGAATATTGCTACGCTTCGATTGGTCACAGAGTTCTCTTAATATTCTTTCATTCTTAGAGATCCTTTTATCTCTCTCTGCCTCAGCTTCTTTGTATTCCTGGTCCCTGTCTTGTAATTCCTTGATCGTGTCTTGAACCTGATTCAATCTGCTGTTGAGCCCTTCGATGGCTTGTTTCATTTCTGCATTGTCTTTCCTCACTTCCCTCACTTCCTCCCTCAGCTCTTGCACATTTTTCTGTAGATCCGTCAGCATGGCTATGACTTTTATTCTGAATTCTTTTTCTGGAAGACTGTGAATGTCCATTTCTCCAGATTCTTTCTCTAGGGTGGTGTTTGTCTGAAGCTTTGTCTGTATCATATTCTTCTGTCTTCTCATGACTGTAGAATTGGTTGTTGGTAGCAAGGAGAGATAAGGAAGGAGAGACAAGAAAAAAAAGAGATTTCTACTAATAATATAAAAGTATAAGGAGAGAGAGAGAAGGGAAAAGAAAAGAAAGAAAAAGAAAAGGCAGCAACACCTAAAAGAAAACAGCAAGAACAACAACAAAACAAAACAAAACAAAACAAAACAAAAAAAAAACACCAAAAAGCCCACCGGGGGTGGTTTCTGTGCGAATGCTGTAGGTGGCGCTATTGCTCCGCTATTCCAGAGCCGCGGCCATGTCGCTCCACACGGCCCTTTAAATCTGTGGCCGGGTGAGAATGGATGGGAGGCTGTTGAAAGAGAGGGAAAGAAAAAAAGGAAAAGAAAGGGGAGAAAAAAAAAAAAAAGCAACCGGGCGTGGGTTCTGCGCGAGTGCTGTAGGTGGCGCTGTTGCTCCACTATTCCAGCGCCACTATAGTTCTGGCTGGGTTGGAAACAATGGGAAGCTGTTGATCTCCGTGAGGGTCTCAATGGCGGGCACTCTTTCCCAGTCGCCAGCTACGGGGTCCAAAGCTCCCCAGGACTCCCAGCGTGCTGGGCTCAGTTCGCGGGGCTATCCGGCCCCTCTACTGAGCTCCTGTCTCTCTAAGACCGCTGAGGTAGAGCGCGCGCTTTTCTTCCCCTTTTTCTCCTTTCTTTTTCCTTCCCGGAGCCTGCCGCGGGCAACTTGCACGTTCCCGGCTGGGACCCTGTGCCTTCTGTCCCTCCAATCTCCGCTACACCGCAGACCTCCACTCCCTCCTGGCTCTGAATCCTCTCCTCCCGCCGGAGCGCTGGGGGAGAGGGGCGCTCGGTCCGCTCGCGGCTCCGTACCTTACCCGCCTTGCCGAGACTCTTGCCGGAGTGCTGGGGTGGAGGGGCGCTCCGGGCGCAGACTTCCCCTGCCTCCCGGCTCTGAATCCTCTCCTCCCGCCGGAGCACTGGGGGAGAAGAGCGCTCGGTCTGCTCGTGGCTCCGTACCTTACCCGCCTTGCCGAGACTCCTGCCGGAGTGCTGGGGTGCAGGGGCGCTCTCGTCTCGCTGGATCATGTTTCCGTCCCGCCTCTCCAGGTGCCGAGTCCTCTGTCCGGCATGTCTGGCTGCTGGAGCTCTTGGCGGGGAGCGCTAGGTCCCACCGGATCGCCGCCCGTCCGCCTCACCGGCTGCCAAGTTCTCACAGGTGTAGCTGTACACTGTGCACTTTCCTGTGTATTCTGGTCTCTCTTTTAGGGATAGTTGTATTTGCTGTATTTTCGTGAATAAATATAATGTTGGGAGGAATTTTTCTGCTAGTCCGTTCAAGACGCCATATTCCCGGAAGTCGACTCTTGCTTTCTTAAATGTGTCTTGCTCTCCTGTCTTGGGCTCTCCTGCCCTGACCTCCACTCTTAGCATCCTTGTGCTCAGCATCACCCGACTGTCACTTTATCTAGAAAGGCTGATTTCCTTTCATCAGGTTATTTGTCCTACTGTGTAAGTCTAAAACATCTAGTATTTTCTTTAAAATAACATTATTTTGATTGTTTTTAAAAATCATCTCCTTTGAAAATTGTTACAGCTATTCAGGCATCACCTCAAACTGCAGGACTGTGTCTTCCTTACTGACCATTGTGTCTGACTCTGAGTGTCAATCAATGCTTCCTAAATCAATGCCTCAGGGATGCGGAGCACAGTCTGTGGCACATTCAGCAGTGAGCTTGAGTGACAGATGCAGGCAACCGCCTGATTAGCAATGGAAGGACAAGAGGCAAGTTGGAGGAGGTGGCAGGTGGGGACAGGTCGACCTGTGCTGGAAACATAGAGGTTCACCTGGTCCTGAACCTGCATAGCACTGAAGGGAAGTCTGTCTTCCATTCCTGGGGTTGAGCGAAGAGTCTGAGGGATTTGAAATGCAATTTGAAGCATGGATGACCTCTGTGCACCCTTGGATGTGAAGGAAATTGTAACCCTATACTTTATGCTTTTACCCTTTAATTTCTTTCCTCTCCAGGGCTGGAGGAGTGTAGCTGTTGGGCTTTTCCAGCAGCTGAAGTGACAGGCTGGCTCATACATTTCCAGAACCCCACCTACAATAAAGACCATGTTTAAAAAACCAGAATGAAACAAGGCAGTAGGAGGGAAAAACAGGAGTATGTACAAATAGTACTATTTTGTGCTCTTTCAATAACAAAAGAAAGGAAGGTTTGATTTTACAAGTGTGGATGGTACCAGTTTATGAAAATATTTACAGCAGTGAATAACAAATTGTATTTTCAGTATTCCTCAAGTTAGAGTAAACTTACCTTCATATACTTCTGTTTTTTATATTATCATATTAATTCTATTATAAATTATAAACTGTGAACTCAGAATGGTATATAAATCAGAAGACCAAATGTGTTCTCCTGGATTCATACAATAGCTTCCTGAGGAATCCTGCTGTTAGAGGTAGTGTGAACTGAGGGTTGAACTTGGAGTGTTAAAAACAAACATGAAATGATGGCACTAGTTTCACGTGAGATTGCTGTGTGACTGATAGCATTACACATGTAGATTCTGCTGGCTCCCGCAGGCGGGGTCGCAGCCATGCTGTATGGAGAGCAGAGAGAGCCAGCCCAGAGCTGTGCCTGAATAGCCCACTCACTTTGCAGGTGAGGTGACCAAGGTGCTAAAGGACTTCCCTGAGGTCATGCAGGCCAGACTTTCAGGGTCAGACTCATACTAGATGCCGTGCTATTGAGTGCACTTGATGCAGGTAACAGTCTTACCTTTTTTACAGCTGAGGAAGCTGAGGCACTGAGGAGTGTGCCCACCTTCACACAGCCAGAACGCATCAAAACCAGTGTGTTAGTAAAGGTCTGGGTCCCGAGTCCTTGCCTCTTAAGCCCTGGGTTGTTTTGCTTCTCCACCCGGTGCAGTGTTCTCTGCTCGCTCTCACGCTGCCACCTGCCATGGTCTCAGCATACCTGCCTCCCCAGGTTATGGCTCCCGCCGGCGTTTCCATATCTGAAAAGTGCCAGTGGCTTTTCCACAAGATGCCGCCCTCTGGCCTCAGATGGCTCAGGTAAAATGAGTCTGTGATGAATACCACACGAGGGAGATGGGAAGGTACTCTGTAGGCACTGGAATGCTTTTGAAAGAGAGAATGACATCCATCCTGTAATCGTAGGAGAATCTGGAAGAACAGAGTTTGGATCAGAAAGAGGAGTAAAGGCCCACTGGTGACTGAATGTGTCTAGGGAGTCCGGGTTACTATTTAACCTTAAAACTTTTTTGCTTACGTGTTTTTCAATGAATATTTAGTTTTTCTAACGTGTAGGTAATGTGTTCAGTTACAGAATTTTAAATGTACCTTGTCTTTTTATTATAAACAAAAAAGCCTTTGTTAAGAGAATTAAAATCAGTTTTATCATGAGTAAGGAAGTCCTGTTATCAGAGCTTGAATGGGGTAACTTGTTGCTATAACTTGTAAATGGGCTTGAATCTTTGATATTGGTCAACGTTTGGACATTTCATTTTCCTAAGTCGCTATCACAAAGCCTTTGGTGGAAGAATCCAAAGCTGTAAGACTAGTTTGTAGTTATGAGACTAGTTAGGGTGGTGATTTGGGCAGGGGTGGGGGGAGCAGAAATCTGAGTGTGAGGATGACACGTTCTTCTCACAGAACTTGTGAGCTGGAAATAACCCCAAACCGAGGAGCCAGAGGATTGGGTTTGCAACCTCTAAATTATGCAACGTAGGGATCTTACTAGCTTCTCTGAGTCTTTTTATTTTATTTTAGTATCATTAATATACAGTCACATGAGCAATATTGTGGTCAGTAGGTTCCCCCATCATCCAGTCCCCACCACATACCCCATTACAGTCAGTGTCCATCAGCGTAGTAAGATGCTGTAGAGTCACTACTTGTCTTCTCTGTGCTATACTGCCTTCCCCGTGCACCCCTCTAACATTATGTGTGCTAATCGTAATGCCCCTTATTCCCCTTCTTCCTCCCTTCCCACCCATCTTCCCCAGTCCCTTTCCCTTTGGTAACTGTTAGTCCGTTCTTGGGTTCTGTGAGTCTGCTGCTGTTTTGTTCCTTCAGTTTTTGCTTTGTTCTTATACTCCACAAATGAGTGAAATCATTTGGTACTTGTCTTTCTCTGCCTGGCTTATTTCACTGAGCATGATACTCTCTAGCTCCATCCATGTTGTTGCAAGTGGTAGGATTTGTTTTCTTCTTATGGCTGAATAATATTCCATTGTGTATGTGTACCACCTCTTCTTTATCCATTCATCTACTGATGGACACTTAGGTTGCTTCCATTTCTTGGCTATAGTAAATAATGCTGCGATAAACATAGAGGTGCATATGTCGTTTTGAAACTGGGATCCTGCATTGTTAGGGTAAATTCCTAGGAGTGGAATTCCTGGGTCAAATGGTATTTCTATTTTTAGTTTTTTGAGGAACCTCCATACTGCTTTCCACAATGGTTGAACTAGTTTACATTCCAATCAGCAGGTGAGTCTTTTTTTTATCCACCTTACAAGGGGTTTATGAGACCCAAGGGATTTTATTATGGGAAACATCAGATTTTATTTCTGACAAAAAAAAAATCAAATGATCTACATCCTTCCAAAAACAGCCTTACAGTTCTTATCTTGGCTAAAAGTTGGCTAAATTCACTTATTCACCAACACGCTTGTGTTGTACAAGTCAGAAGCCTGGAAGCCTACCTCAAGTCCCCCTTTCCTTCATTTCCCATGTATAAGTGGCCACAACATTCTGCCAGTTCCACCACTTTTCTTACAATTCTGCTTATCAGCTCTGTATTCATTACCTTGTATTGAATCCTCTATTACCGGGACCTCTGAAGTAGTCTATTAATTGGACCCCCTATCTTCAGTCTCTTATTCCAAACACTTACATAGCATTTACTGTTTTCCAGGTGAGGCTTAAACACTTTATAAATTGCAACTGATTTAATCCACTCACCTTCCATAATGCTACCTCGTGGTCTCTCTCAAATCTGGCCATTTTTCTTACCCACTTTGACTCTATCTCTGGCTCCCTTGCCGAAGTGTTCACACTCTTCTGTCCCTTCTCCTGCACCCTGTAATCTGGTGACATTAGCCTCTCGTAGTACTTTGGATAAGCCATGTGGTTTTGCACCTCTGGGACTTGTGTGTGCCATTTTCTGGGCTGGGACAACCTGTCTTTCATCACTGCGCACCTGGGGGATGCCTGCTTTGGGGTTGGGGTATGCAGGATGTAACGGGTGTGAAGCACTAGGGGTTTCATGATTTCTGTCTCATTTGTTGTTATTTGTACAAAGTTTGTCAGCACTCCCTAGACTATGACATCATTGACATTGGGAGCTGTATTTGGCTCTTTATCCATCTTTGTATACACTGTACCTCCTGTGAGTCTGGGTGTTCAGTATCAGATGTCAGAGAGAGAGCTCCATAGATGGTTAGGCTGTCTTCCTCTTAAGCCTCTGCTCTTAACCATGAGGTTAACATGGTACAAAACAGTGTCAAAATTATCATATTATTCATTGTCACTTTGGTATGAACTCATGTTAGCTATATTACAGCACTCAAGGCTTAGAACTTAGAATATATTTGAAAAATAGAAGTCACTGCCCTCTGGTTATAGAAATATTCGTATCTGTGTTGTGAGTATAAAATGGAAGTTGACCCTGGGTGTGCATAGCCAGAATTCAGTTTTTAAAAAATCAAAAGCAAAACCTTTAAAAATATTCCAAAGGACTTTTGCCAAGGTTGACATGCATTCGCAGGCTTCAGTGGAATAGAGTAGATGTTGTATGTATATTAACTGCATGCCTCCTTAACAGTAACGTTTGTATTTTACCAAGAGAAAGGTATAAAAGGAACTCATTCACATCACAGAGAATAAAAGTAGTAAGACACTATGCCCTTTGACAAGTCCTTTAGGGCACTGGACTTAGGTTGCAAGGGAAATCCCTGCTGATGTTCTGTATGGCTCCAACGGCTACACCAGTTCATGGAGAGTGTGAGGTGCCTGTACTGGTCAGGGTTCCCCAAAGAAAGAGAACCCATAGGAGATACATACATATAACAAGAGGTATTATGAAGAATTGGCTTACGTGATTATGGAGGCTGAGAAGTTCCATAGTCTTCATCTGCAAGCTGAAGGCCCAGGAGACCTGGGGGTGTTGTAGATCAAAGACCTTGGAACTGGAGGGCTGATAGTATACATTCTGGTCCAAATATATATGTAGATTCCAGTTGGAATATCAGTTGAAGGCTGACAACCATGAGTGAGGCGGTCAGGAGACTGCTGTCCCCTGAGATGGCCAGGCAGCGGTCAGAGCCCACCTTGCTCGCCTTTCTGTTCTGGCCTGGCCCTCAGCACACTGGGTGACGCCCACAGCATGAAGGAGGCGCTGCTGAACTCTGGCCGCCGATTCAAGCACTGATCCCTTACAGAAACACCCTCAGAGGCACAGCCAGAGGTCATGTTTAAACACATAACTGGGCATCTTGGGGTGCAGACAAGTGATACACAAATCAGTCATCCCCCAGTGCCTTTGCTTTAAGGGGGAACAGAAATCTGACCAAAGGGAGTGGTTTGAATCAACCGCACAGAGCCTGTTGAATGTTCTGATTCTGCCAGTACTTTTAAAGCCAGCGATGAGCTATACCTAGAGGCTGGGGAAGAGAGTGGATTCTCACAGGTCATTCTCAGCCCACCAGAAATATCGATCAGTTAAAGCAATAATGTTTACAGTAGGAATCACAGTTTCTTACCTTAAAGCAAATATTGAAATCATGTTCATTCAAAATAATACTAAAACCCTTTGAGTTACATTTTACCAGTGGGCTCCCTTCTCCTCAACAATCCTGGCCCTATTTGTCACTTACCATCTACCAATAAAAGGGTTAGGATGAGGGTGAGGGGCAGGGCCAGGGCGAGGGTGAGGATGCTTACAGCCGGCGGACATTGGACTTTCAGTTATGCCTTCTATGGGTGTGATTCTCCAACTGGGCCTCCCCCCAGAGCCTGTACAGCTGAATCTTTAGGGGAGGTGTCCAGTCGTGTGTGACTCTTACAGACATTGAAGCTTAGAGCTACTGCTGGTCTTTACAGTGAGAGACAGCTGACAACTCTAAAACTCCTGGTGTGGTGCCTGTAAGTGTTTTATGACCCGAAGTGCCTCTCTGAGGTATGACTAACCTGCTGGTTCTCAAACCTTAGGTCTGGGGTGGGGCTGGGGAATTGCCTTTGTAACAGTTTCCCAGGGGATCCTTATATCACAGCATTACAGTAAGTCAGGGCTTTCCAAATGGCATTTCTCTAGGTGTTCGCAGATGTTCTCAGCCCGAAAGGATTCATGGTCAAATAAGCTTGAGAAATGTTGGAAAGTTAAAAAGATTTTTGTTTTTGTTCATTTTCTTACAGCTCTGATTTTCAGAGCCTGGAACACCTGGGTTGTTTGGAATACTGTTTTCTGGACATGTGGCAAGAGGGTGGGGTCCTGCCCCCTTGTGTGTCCCCAGGCTTGGCTGAAGGGGAGATGCTGGCCCTGGGGTGACACTGTACCCTGCCTTGGTTGAGTCTGGCTCTTTGAGGCTTCCGTTACTGAAGTCAGGCATTGAACACAGCCATCTTGGCTCCACTTTTTTTATTAAATGCTGCTCCCAAACACTGCAAGCCCTTTTGGAGCATTTGTCACAGGTAACACACTGTCTGCTTGAGGCATAGGGACCTGGCCCTGGATTTATTCTGGGGACTTGTGGGGGGGGCAGTTTTCCTTATTTCTATTTTGTAAAATTAAGAATTCTGAGAAGGGGGAACCATTAAAATCTTTAAAAAAGTTTTTTTTATTAGTAATCCCTGTTTTTGAGGGGCTAATTTATCTAACCTAATAATGACCCTTTGAGGCAGGGTAGTCATTATTTGCAGGCGAGGAAGCCAAGGCTTAGCGGTGGTATAGCTCCATGGGGCCGAGACCTGCGCCTCTGTGTCTTTCAGTTTCCAAACCCGTAACTATTTTCTTAGTGATTTTGCCTTCCAGTTTTATTTAAGGGCATATGGTGTAATGGATTGTCTGCTCTGGAAAGTACTCTAGGACTGAAGACAGATGTGGTTCAGTTCTAGTTTTGTATCTAAGCAGCTTTGTGCTTTGGCAAAGTCACTCAGTCAATCTGAGCCTCACTCTTGCCTCCTTCGGTTTATAATGCTCTCCAGGCCTGTCCCCAAAATATCAGAGCACACTTGTGAACATGGGGGTGTGTGGGTTTCGTACAGAGCCCACCCATGGCTGTAAGGGAGAGAAAAGGTGGGACCCCCATTTGTAAGGACGAGCTTCCCCAAACTTTGGCGAGTTTAAGTTCAATGGGAGTTGCTTCTGCAAGTATTTTGGTTGCCACGAGGTGACTAACATGTGACAACAGTGTGACAAGGTGCAGAAACGCCATCTCTTGGGTGACTTGGAGCTGGCGGCATTGCAGCAAGTTGGAGAATTTAGGCTGTTTGTGGCAGGACCAGGAGCCAGCCTGGCGTCCAGAGGGCAGGATATTTAGCACCTCAGGCGGACAGAGGGGACAGGAGGGCTCGGGAGGGTTCCCACCCTGGTGGCCAGTGCAGCCTGTACCCTCTTCTCACGCTCAGTGGTTGGGGCGGAAAGCTTGTGTGAGGACTGAGGGGATGGAAAGCCCTTTAGGTTTGGCTGGATTGGCCCTGGGCTCAGGGGTGGGAGTTCAGAACAGGAAAGTCAGACTGCTTAGGTGCTGTGATTATAGTTGGAGGAGAAATTTCAGCATGAATGCTAACAATGGTGCCAAAGTGAGCCGCGTTTTCTACAGACCCCGAAGGCAGGACTGTGTCCTCCGAGTGGAAGTCCCTGACCGGTAGGTTTGTTTTAGTTTCTTACGGGCTTTTTTAGCCATTGGCTTCAGTCAGTCGCTTTCTGTGCCCTCCCTCCCTCCTTACTGCTCTATAAAACCTGAGTGGTGCTACTTATGTACCTCAGAAATAAATGTGAAGAATAAGCCTGCATAAACGCTTCCTGGAGCTGACTGGGCTGGCTCATCAGCGCCGAGTGTCTGTGCCAGGACAGGAGGTGTCGTGCCGGCACCCAGGGAAGGTGGGCCGGCTAACATTCTTGTTCTCTGAACTTTAAAATATTGATGGTCACCAGACAGGTATGTTTTATTCTAGGAGAAAGGTGAGCTATGCATGGATTAGTACACTAGTGAGGGTAGTAGATATTGCTATGGTGACTGTCAGAGTTCCCTGAAAGTCACCAAATGGCAGTGCGAGCCGGTTTGGGGTCTCTGACCTGCAGCTCCGTGCGGCAGATAGCTGGGCACGGCTGAGCAGTTCACATCCACACCTTATGGCATTTTAGGTCAGGAAGCACAGAGGCAGCCTCTCGCAGATGTTGAGGTACATACAGTCTGTTTTGTCCAGGACATTGTATCTAGGCCATTTGCTCTCACCGTTTGAAAAGCTGAGCCGAGGATTTTGCCTTTATTCTTGCACCATGGTATGTAGGGTATGTGCCTCAGAGTGTGTGTGTCCAGGTTGGGGTGGGGTGGGGCACCAGGAGCTCCGATGGCCTGTAGCATTGAAGCAAGGACATGGGTCACCCTGCTCCTCTCAAATGATGACTGAGTGACTCACCTGGAAGACTGGTGAGGCAGGTGACAAATGCATGTCTTGGCAGGGACTTCCATTTTAGGGTGGCGGATACATGACTAGGTCTTCCCCCTTCATTGGCTTTTCCTCTCTGAAGCCTACTGCCCTCTCAGCCTGGGCTACCTAGATCCCTCGTGAGCCAAGTTGCTGTGGTATGGAAAGCATCTGTTTGTGTCAGTCTCATAGCTTAGTGGAAGTCTGAGGCCTGTCTCACAGGTTGTGTGGCCCCTGGACAGATAGAAAGTGAATGGGTAGTAAACAAAACAGATCATACCAAGGTTAAAACAAAACTCATTTTGAAGAACTTTTAAGTCTTTAATACTGTGGTCCTGTGGTTTGGGGTTTAGAAGTAAAAGACTTGGATTACTTGCCATTCCTATTTTTTATAGGGTGGCGGGTGTTTGTCCTCTAGGAGAATAGCCCCCTGCTCTCTCTTCCTTGAAATAAAAAGCTTGAAGTGATAGAATAGATTATTTATGAAAACTAAAAAATTGTTTGAAGCTATGGGTATAGAAGATCATAAAGTGTATGGAGTTATGGCTTTATTAATGTGTGTGTGTGAAAATCCAAAATTTTGGAATGAAAGCAACATGGATATTTAATATATCTGTAGCAGTGTTTGAATTGCTTGAGGAATATTATTCTTTTTTATAGAAGCTGGTCAAAAAATGAGAAAAATAGGTAATACTATTCAATTTTTTAGAGAAAACCCAAGAGTTTTCATTTGCTTTTGTTAGGCCTTGATTATAAATACTGGTCTTAATTCATGCAACTCTATTTATTTTGTTATTTTTCTCAGTGAAGAGTAGTTGATGATCGTAAAGTTTAGCATTTTTGAACTTGGTATGATTTTATTTTTTTGAAATTAGAGAAGCAAAATTTTAATACTTATTATGTTAGGTGTGTTCTTGGAGTACTAAGGATAATAGCAATGCTTTAAAAAGATTGTTTTCATTTAGCTACTCTGAAACATAGTATTTTTAAAGGGAATTGGTTAGAGAGTATGTCTGCCTCCTTTTAAATGGTGACCTTTGAGGAGAAGGCCATAAAGTTCTGGAGTTATATGGAAAAGCCAGGACTTCAAAATAACTCAAGTCTTATCCAAAATGGAATAGAAAACAAAGAATTTGATGCCATCATTATTTTACTATCATGACCTACAAATAAGTAAGTCAAGGAACAGAATAAAATCTTCTATGTAAAAATGTTATTGAAATTTAAAGCAGATATATAGTAGTAAAAACAAATAGGCATAGTATTAGGAGAGAAATCATTAAGTTCCATCAGAAAATAATAGGCTGCCGTTAACTATGACAAATGCTCTTTAACACTTTGAATTTTTAATAATTCTTAAACTTACAGACTTTTACATAAAAATTATTTTAGCTCCTCATTTTCAGTACCCTCTCGGTACACAATACTTTTGTTTCAATACCAATTCATAGATAGTCTTTTTGAAGACATGGTAAACATCCATCAAGTCAAGAGCAAACCAATAATGTGTAGTTTTCCTTTGTGTACAGGTGGCAAACACCTGCCTGGCTGACAGGTGTATACTGGTTGCTATATGCTAAATAAGAAGCCTCCTAATTTCAGAGACTCTGACATGTGAAAAAAAATGTCCAGCAGTCAGGGAAATATTTACACGTATGTAGTTCTGCCCATCGCTCTGGAGACCTTTGGGGGAAGAAAAGGAAGAGGGAGGACTTTGCGTTTGTTGGGAGCAGCCCAGCCCTTCATGGTTTCCTCGCCCCTCGTGGAAGCTTATGGCCTGTCCTGGATGACACCCTGGGCCCTGCAGCTGCTCTGCATGGCCTCTGATAGCATCCCTCCTTTACTAGCGTTCTGGCTCCCCGCAAGTGCCCCAACACTGCCCAGCACAGGCTCTTTCCCCTGGCCCGACAACTTGTCATTTTCAGTTTGTTTGAAAACTGGTTGCCAAAACCTTTGTTGAGTTTTCCTTTGGGAAATCTGCCTCTGGAGTCTGTTCTAGATGTGGTGCAGTGGGCAAAAAGTGCTGGACTTTAAACTAGAGCAAATAGTTCTAAAATTCATATGGAACCACAAAAGACCCCGAATAGCCAAAGCAGTCCTGAGAAGGAAGAACAAAGGAGGGGGGATTACGCTCCCCGACTTCAAGCTCTAGTACAAAGCCACAGTACTCAAGACAGTTTGGTACTGGCGCAAGAACAGATCCATAGACTAATGAAACAGACTATAGAGAGCCCAAATATAAACCCAATCATATATGGTCAATTAGTATTTGATAAAGGAGCCATGGATATACGGTGGGGAAATGACAGCCTCTTCAACAGCTGGTGTTGGCAATACTGGACAGCTACATGTAAGAGAATGAAACTGGATTGTTGTCTAACCCCATACACAAAAGTAAAATCAAAATGGATCAAAGACCTAAAGGTAAGTCATGAAACCATAAAACTCTTAGAAAAAACATAGGCAAAAATCTCTTGGACATAAACACGAGCAACTTCTTCATGAACATATCTCTCCAGGCAAGGGAAACAAAAACGAAAATGAACAAGTGGGACTAATCAAACTAAAAAGGTTCTGTACAGCAAAGGACACCATCAGTAGAACAAAAAGATATCCAACAGTATGGGAGAATATATTCATAAATGACATATCCAATAAAGGGTTGACATCCAAAATATATAAAGAGCTCATGCACCTCAACAAACAAAAAGCAAATAAGCCAATTAAAATATGGACAGAGGAGCTGAACAGACACTTCTCCAAAGAAGAAATTCAGATGGCCAAGAGGCACATGAAAAGATGCTCCACATAGCTAATCATCAGAGAAATGCAAATTAAAATCACAATGAGATATCACCTTACAACAGTTAGGATGGCCACCATCCAAAAGAGAACAACAAATGTTGGTGAGGATGTGGAGAAAAGGGAACCCTCCTACACTGCTGGTGGGAATGTAAAATAGTTCAACCATTGGGGAGAGCAGTATGGAGGTTCCTCAAAAAACTAAAAATAGAAATACCATTTGACCCAGGAATCTCACTCCTAGGAATTTACCCTAAGAATGCAGCAGCCCAGTTTCAAAAAGACAGATGCACCCCTATGTTTATGGAAGCACTATTTACAATAGCCAAGAAATGGAAGCAACCTAAGTGTCCATCAGTAGATGAATGGATAAAGAAGATGTGGTACATATACACAATGGAATATTATTCAGCCATAAGAAGAAAACAAATCCTACCATTTGCAACAACATGGACGGAGCTAGAGGGTATTATGCTCAGTGAAATAAGCCAAGCGGGAAAAGACAAGTATCAAATGATTTCACTCATATGTGGAGTATAAGAACAAAGCAAAAACCAAAGGAACAAAACAGCAGCAGATTCACAGAACCCAAGAATGGACTAACAGTTACCAAAGGGAAAGGGACTGGGGATGATGGGTGGGAAGGGAGGGATAAGGGGGAAAAAGGGGCATCACGATTAGCACATATAATGTGGGGGGTGCGGGGACACGGGGAAGGCAGTATAACAGAGAAGACAAGTATGGATGTGATAGCATCTTACTACACTGATCAACAGTGACTGTAATGGGGTATGTGGTGGGGACTTGGTAATAGGGGGAATCTAGTAAACATAATGTTGTTCATGTAATTGTACATTAATGATAGCAAAAAGAAAAAAAAAGTGCTGGACCTGGGGTCAGAAGGTACGATTCTAAGGGCAAGTCCTGTTCCTGGGCCTCTGTTGTTTTCATGTGAACTCTCGCTTGGAAGTTCTATTTTCCTTCATAAGACCTTATGGCCTAAAGCTAAGTGGTTGTCCCGTGACTTCATTTCTTTGGACCACCTCAGGGGCCTCAGATGTGGAAAGTAGACACACGCCCTGAATTCTGTCCACTCAGCTGTGAGCCCTGGCGGGGGTTCCCTGACCTAAAACATGGACCACAGTGGATGCCTTTTGTACTTCATTTGTCCAGAGGGATGCTTTGTAAAAACTCACTCAAAGGAACTGTACTAGGAGATCTGTCATTAAAATGAGATGACACATACAAGGGGCTTGTCACCTGTTAGAAATGCAGGACATGTGATTCCCTTTCTTGTCACCTGATTTTAAGATTTTCTTTCTTGTGTTTTGGAGAGGGAGGCCTTCACCCTGGGTATTGTCTGCTGCATCTCTTAATGATTGATTTGCAGAGCACATTATCTTATTTTGTGTTCTGTTCCAACTCATGTTACTAAACTACCTCCAAAATCTCATGATTTCAATCATACGATACCAGAAATCTTTAAACAGGGCTAGACAGCAGACGACTGATCTAATTCACTGGAACACAGGGCTCTCTCCCCTCCCATTGCAGGTAGTTTGATTTAGGAGGGGGTAGTGTGAAATGAAAGGGCAAATTAAGATAATATGCAGCTTCCTAAAATTTGGTCACTAGTTTAAAAGTATATAATGAAAATAGGAAGAAAATGGCTTAAATGTCATGTCTCTGAAAAGAAAAGGCTTGGAAACTGGCAATGGTACTTTTATTTTTAAGCTAATGTGTCCAATCTCTTTATTTAGAAAAAGTTTTTATTTAGGTTTTTTGTTTCTAAGTTTAGATATTAAGAATTGAGATTCCCCCTTGCATTTTGTCCACTTTGCTGTTGTCACTCTTCATATTTGCTTCCCACTGTGCAATATTAAGGAGAAGGTATTGTAAAAAAAAATTAAATCTGGGAAAAATGTCTAGAGAGAGCTCACTGCTAAGTGTCTTCTACCGGTCAGAGCTCCTAGAGTCCAAAATGAGGAAAAGACTTAACATTACTGAAATAATCCAACTTTATGGATATAGGCGACTAAAACTCACAGAGGAGACTTTGAGCTTTTTATACAGGTTCATGAGAGGAAGCACCTTAATAATTGTTTTCAGTCATCTTCCAGTCAAATTAGTTGGTGTGTTGAGATGAGCACATTGTCAGTGACCTTCCTTTTTAAATATTTTGCAATTTGACTCTGGGCCCATTTATTGAGAACCTGTTATATGCCGGCCATTGTCCCAGGTACTGGGATACAAATAAGATCTGGGTTCAGCCTTAGGAAAGTTGCAGACCAGCCTGGTGGGGACAGTAGTGAGAGGGTTTGCAGGGGACTCTTGTGTGCTGGACATCAGGGGCCTGCTAGAGTCCGGTCCTTAGGTGATGGTGAGGGTCATGGAAACGTTCTGCAGATGTGAAAACAGCCCTGACTGTGGGAGCTGAAGCCTACAGCTTCTTGTGCATGGTTGTGCCTTTCTTGCCTGGAGATGGTGAATCCTGGCTTCTGAGGCAGCACCACTTAAGAGGTGTGAATGGATGCAGGCCCAAGGCCGCTTAGCCTCACCTCCTCCCCCCTGGTCCCCTCCACCATGGTGGCCTCCGTGCGCTATCCTCTGCCTTGCCTAACAGTGCTGCCCAGGGTGACTCTGTGAGTGAGCCGGCTCCCCCGGTCCCTCACCTGCTGCGTCTGCCCCACAGCATCCATCCCTGCCGCTGCCTGAATGTTAGTCCCTGAGCGTGAGGACTTCTGCCTGCCCCACACTGTATTGAGCACCTACTGTTTACCCAGAACAGCGTCTGACTCAGACGTGTAACAGTCAGCAAGTATTTGTGGAAGGATGACGGGGGTATGGTGACTGGGGAGGGCCTTCCTACAGGTCACTGCCTCTGTTCTATCACAGCAGGTAAGGCTGCGCAGGCCCAGGGTGTCGTTCGTATCCCAGCTGTGCCCCCAGCACCCCTTAAGTGTCCAGCACAGAGCTCACAGGCGCTTTGGTACCTGCAGAGAGAATTACACAAATCTGGTTGTGCACAGTGAATTATGTAACTGTCCTAAGCATGTTTAGTCACATGGGTGTCCCTTAAAAAGCACACATTGCTGTCTACTTCGTATACATATGTATATACCCGATATACCAACATTACACCTGAAATATAACCCATAGTAACACACCACAGAAGAAAGACCACTGGGCATAGAGCTTATTGCCATTTGCCAACAGTGTGACCCACTTCAGGTCTCTATGTCTTGGCTTCCCCATGGTAAAATGGGAATGATGACTACCTATCAGAGGGTTGTTAAAGGGATTAGGGGAGTTAATATGAAGTGTTCAGTGCACATAGACAATAAGCGTTCTAGATGTGTTTATGAAATACGCTGACCAAATGTGTGTGGATTTTCTCACTAACTCATTCATCACAGGCAGTGAAGAGTGAACAAGACCCTAAGGGTTCCCATAGCCCCCATGAGGATGGCCCCTTGTCTGCCTCCAGATGAGCTGGAATGTTGTAGGGAAAAAGCAGGAAGTGACAGAGATACGATTCTATTTCCGCAGGGCATGATCCTACCCTCTTCCTGCTCTCTTGTCCCACAGCCAATTCTTTTTTCTTAAAACTGCGTGAGGTTTAGTAAGTGAATCTCTGAAATTCCGAACATAAAACCAGCAGCCTCCATTCAGTGTGCTTGCAGGAAGGAGCTCCGGGGGCAGCCGTATGGAGGGGGCGCTGGGCTGGGCCCTTGGAGGAGGAACTAATGGAGTGTGTAGACTCAGAGTGACACCTGCGTCATCTGGATCATGCCCCCAGCGGAGGGATCCTCCAGAAGGGTGGTGAGCCCAATGATTTATTGGAAATCAGTCCTTCCCAGGCGGGTGCAGCCCGGGTTGTTCACTTTGGTGACTTCTGTCAGCATGTTGCACACACACCTGGCCCTGCCTGTCGGTACCCTCTTCTCGAAGCTGCTGAAGGCATCGCAGGTTGGGGAGGTTGGGGGTCCGCAGCAGCGGCAGGGGTGTGCCACAGGGCAGGTGTGCAGTGCCACAGGGCAGCTGTGCAGTTCCGCGCTCTTCAAAGTGCAGCAAAGCCCGGCGCAAGGGGAAAACAGGTGTTTGCAAGAGTTTGAAGAGAAGGCAGAAAACACCAATAAAGATGATGAAATTGGACGATATCTAGCCACAGTATATAATCAGTTTCCTACCAAAGTATTCGTAAAGCCTCTTGTTCTTCAGAAGATGAAATAGTTAGAAAAGGCAAAGGGGAGAGATGCGAGGAGAGCAGAAGGCCCAGTGTTCTCTGGCTGGATAACATTATTCAGTTCCTCCACATGACCAGGAGATATTCTATCAAGCTACCTTTGTGTTTACAGGTAAACTTTGAGAGGTCCTAAAGTTAGTTTAGGGATAGGATACTTGTATTTCCTAGGCTGATTTTTGCTTGTTTATTCCTAATGGTGGTTATTCTCAAGTAAGTTACATTAAAAAGGAAAAAGTTCTATGTTGAGACCTTTAACAGCGATTGATTTCCAAAGGCACTCACCTTAACTTAGGATCCACCTGCAAGGTGGGAGAGGGCTCTCTGTCCCTGGGTGGCTTTAGGTGCATCTGGACCCCTGTGCTCCGCTGGAAACAGAGATTTGCAAGATTGGTGTAGGTACCAGCTCTTGATATGATAGTTTAACATACTAGAATTGTAGTCCTTGTCCACATAAGAATTATCTAGTTTGTGGAGTGTCTGTTGCCAACTATGTTGGTCAAAGCTCATACATCCCTCACTGGCAATCCTGGACCATCTTCTGTCACCCAACCTCATCATAACTTCTTTTGCTGCCCAGTGAATAGATACCAATTCAACCAGGCAAAAATGTGGACAGAAGGGAAATTTTTGCATAAAAATTATTCATTGCATTCTGAAGTGTGTGGGGCATCCATTAATATGAATGATTAGAAGATGGCTTAAGATGTGATTGAAAGTAGTTCAGTGCCTCATATTTTTTTCACTTGAAGCTGAGCATTTTTTCCCTTAGGGGTGGGAAGGGGCAGAATATGGCACTTCAAACCATTATTTTGTGGTCATAACTTTTCCTCAATACTATAACCATGGTGACAGGAAACATCGTTTTCAAGTATCAGAAAATCGGATGTTAAAGAAAGAAACAGAAAAAAATTTAGATAATTATGATTTAATAAAGCATATATTGAGTTTTCAGATGGCTGTTTGGAAATATTGCTTTTGAGATGACTTTTTAAATATGATAAATATCACTAAATGGGACTCTCTGGAGGGATGCACTAAAGAATAATGTCATAAGAACTACAAAAAGCAGCCAGCCATTTGTTTTCTAATTATATAGGAATGGTATGTGACTATTAGCTGTCTCTCTCTCTTCACTTCATAGGGATTTCAGAGAAAAAAGCCAAGAGGAGCTAGCCAGGTAATTTTTGGTTTTTAAAAATTTGACATTATTTTTAATAGATTTTCTTTGGAAGGATGGACTTGATCACATTGTGTTATAGTTAATATTCTGTCCAAGGGTAGTAAGCTTTCTTGCTCATAACTGCACCACATTAGGCAGTAGGACCATCCTTACTAAGTCCAGAGGGAGGCTGGTGGGCTTTGGCAGGGAGATGGTCCCTTCCACATGCCCGTCTTTGCTCGTGTGTCATGGGGCCGACCTGCACCCCTTCCTCCTCATTGAGGGAGGGAGTGTTTTTGTGAGTTTATGATTTATTTACTTAGACTGTTAATACTCGGCCTGGATAGCAGGTCTTTATCTGTGTAGAGATGGGGGTGCATGGCCTAAATTCAGGCCACTTGCCGCAGTGAGTGTATCCACCACAGTCATTAAAGGACACGGCTGCCTACCGACGGCCCACCTACTGATTCGCAAAGAAGTGGAATATGGTTGTCACCTTGCTTTGTTTCCTTGTCACGTAGAGAGTGATATGGTGTCATTAGAGATTTTAATGCTGTATCAAGGCAGTGAAGAAGCATAACTACAAGCTGTTTCTCGTGAAAGATGTAAACTCAGAATATCCAAAGACATTTTAAGAGCATTCCAGGCAAGCAAATTAGTCAGTCTATCTGCCAGTGATTGATTCTTCCTTTCCTGTCCCCTGGAATTGGGATTCATTAGTCCCACAGTGAAGCTCTGTGCATACAGTGAACATAGAAACGTTTTTGTATCATTTTCTCTCTATTTACCAAGTTGGACATATAGTAATAGTTGCATTGCAAATGATTCATCCCCAATTTTTATAATGTGGTGTATTAAAACTGACTTGGTAATACTGCAGATGTTACATTCTCATTTGAGAGCTGGGCCAGAAACTCTGGAGCTCAGTGTAGAAAAACAAAACAAAACAAAAAAACCTAGAAAGCAAACAGGTGAAAACCTGCACCACCTGGATCATGCCCCAGGGGATTATGAGCCTCTAAGAAGGATGGAAGGGCCAATTATGTATTGGGAATCTGCTTCTGTAGCATATGCAGCCTATGTCCCTTCCTGGGTGAGGTCGGTCACTGCCCTGCCCGTTGGCGCCCTCTCCTGAAAGATTGAATGCAGGCCTGAGGAAAACAAATGAGGTTTTAGATACAGTCCCGAGGAGGCAGGACTCCTAGTTGACAATTATTAAAATTCTTCACTGAATTTTGGCCTCTGTGCTGAACAGAGAAACAGCTATTAGGAGTTTTGATAATTAGGTTTTGTTTATGGTTCTCTTATAAAAGCCCTGAAATCATTTAGAAGATGCAGGGCCAGCTAGAGAAATGTATTCTAATAATGCGAAAAATTGGAGGCAGTTTTCCTTGGAAAACTAAGTATTACTTTCTGCTGAGAGCTAACATTTGTATGCAATACAAATGCAGCTTACACAGTAAATTACCGTCAGATGTGATTATTCTGTGGTTGTCTGAATAACCTAGTAGTCATCTTGGTGATGTGGGGGTAGCAGGCAGGAGGGATGAACATGCACTTGGTGTTGGCAGCCGGCGTTTCTCCTTTACTACGTGGCTGGTACTACACTGAGTGTAGACGTGGACCGTCACCCTTGATCTTTGCAGTGCCCTGGGAAGTTGGTGCTGTGTCCCCATTCTACATGTGATGAGACCGACCTCACCCGTAGCTGTGACTGGTCCGACCAGGGGCTGAAGCTCCCATCCAACTGGAGCCTTTAAAAGCAGTCTGCTCCGCATCAGGAATTGTTACCTCTGGCAGACTGAGCATTTGTGTGTAGAATCTCATCAATAAATGCAGGGAGATCTCCCAGTCCTTTTGCTGTAACGGGACTGTGTTCAGATGAATGCGCTGTTACACTTATTTCCGTGCTGGCGCATCTCAAAGTTCCTTGGTCATATTGCGTGCTGCAGCCTCTACCTGGGGCCCCTCCACAAGGCTGGGGCTGGCTGTGGGGCCCACACTGATGCCACAGGTAACACACAGCTGCCTTGGCTTCCAGACAGCTCACCTGCACATCTCCTGGGCACCGTACTCTCATGTCTTTGAAACAAACTCATGATCTTTTCTCCTTCTGTCTCCTCTTTCTCTCTGTGTGGGCACACATGCACGCACACTCAGTCACACACCCAGCTCCCCCCCCTTAAGTTCATTTCCTTGGTTGGTGGTGGCACTCTGCCCAGCCTCTGAGTTGGAGTCAGCCTCCTCCTCCCTCTGTGAGCTCCACATGCGTTCGTCTTACTTTCTAAGTATCTTTCCTAGCAGGATTTTCCTGCACATTCACATGACTGTCCTTCACTTCAGATTCTTGTCTCTGACCAGACTGTTTCGATGACTTCCTGGCTGGTTTCCCTGCCTCAGTTCAGTCTCCCCACAGTTCTTCCTCCAAGCTGTAAGCAAAATTGATGTTACCACAGCCCTGGTCTGATCTGTAGTATTTCCCTAACCAGTAGTGGTTTCCCAGGGTTACCATGGTGGCTCAGAGCCTGACGTCATATCAGGGTCTTTGTGGACCTTAGAAAAGTGCTGAGGCCCACCTTAGGCCAACAAGAACTCTTGAGAAGCCTCTCGTGCATGTCTTTTCTGAAAGCCTCATGTACCTTTATAGACACACATATACTTGGATATCTAATAGATGTCTCAAAGTTAACATGTCTGAAATGGAACTTCTTTCCCTCAAAACCTGTGCTAACTTCAGTCTTCCCCATCTTAGCTGATGCAACTCCACCTTTCAAATCACTCCAACCACTGTGACCACTTCATATAGAAATACGCACACCCTAGCTAGGTTTCCTGATCATTTTTTCCGTGGCAACCATCACCGTCTCATGTACTTTATACTTTACTGGTTTATTATGTTTGTTGTTTATTTTTACTTCCCTTGGGGAGGCAGCGTTCTCTTGTTTTGCTTTGTTTACTGAAGTATTCCAAGCATCTTAAGACATTGCCTGGCATATAGCAGGGGATTTGTTAATGTTTGTTGAATCAGCGAAACATACCAGAAAGTGATTAGCAGTAGAGACGAATTGTCCAGAAGGTATAAAGGACTTGGCTACTGGAGGCCCACTGTCTGTGTTCAGTTCTGTGCCTCAACTTCTGTCTGTAAAATGGGTATATTACTATGTAATCCATAAGATCAACAACTAAGATCTGGTGAGATAGTCCCTCAGAAGCAATTTGCTGGCAGCTGGCACAGGTTAAGTCCTCACCCACCATTAGATGCCTGGAAGGGCTGTGGGCTGGAGCTGTTCTGAATAAGTCTTTACTTACATTTCCTCAAATTGAGATTATGTACTGTCTCTGCAGTGCCTGAGAAATAAATGCCATAGGTAGTGATGGCCAACATGATTTCCTCTTCTTTCTCAGAGGCGGTTTATGCTTTAGGGTTTTAAGTATGTCCAGTTTATGATGTGCTCAGAACCCTCTTTGACTGACTTCATCCTGGCTGTGGAAGCCAGACGTGGGTGCTGCTGTTCCTGAGCCTGCTGGTTCCTGGCCCCTGTGTCTGTCTCTTCCCTGAGGAAGGGCAGCTGGGCCATAATGCTTTGGTCCTTTTATTCCACTTGCAGCTGGAGTTCATTTCTTCCTGCTCTTCGGAGTTCTTCTGACTTGCCCTCACCTGGCTTATGTGCCCAGTCGAACAGGTGGCTGTTTGGTGGTGTTTCCTATGTGCAGGGCTTAGGGTGTACTTTATAAATGTAGAGGGAAAGCTTTGCCCACTGTGCCTAGTTTAATTTTTATTCTAGTTTCAACACAACAACTAAATAAAAATTGAAGAATTTTTAAGTTCTAAGTTCAAAGTAAATTTGAAGACAATGTATCAGCTACTCTTTGCTATGTCAAGCTTTCTAGAACTCTCTAGGGTTACTTATAATGGGTTAGAAAGGTAGTGCCACATGCTGTTGACAGCATAGAAGGCAGTGGAGGAAGGGGACCCAGCTGGCTGATCAGCTCTCCAGTGCTTTAAATGATGGCTGTTGGCTAACTTCACCCACTCTCGTGATGCGGATACGTAAGTGAAACTCAGGCAGTGAGGGTGAGAGACATGGGCCTTTTCAAGGCGGAGCTCAGAGAATGCAGCAGAGGGCAGTTGGAGCATGATTCCTGCAAAAGTTATGTCACATGGGCTCTTGTAGGGTCAGTAAGAGTTTGCAGAATTTTGGGGTGGGGGTGACAAGAGTAGTGAAAGGGACACCACCTAAGGGGCACGAGCACACAGCTGGGATTTCTGTGTGGCCCACGCAGGAGGGAAGTGGTAGCTGATAAACCTAAAAGAGCAGCTGGGGTCAGCTTGTGAAGGGCCTCATATGACATGCCACAGAGTATGTATTTTTATCTTGGGTAGGATTTTTTGCAAAGGAGGCATATTATCTCATCTGTGGTGATAGCATGCAGGCTGGGAAAGAAGGGTGAAAATACAGAGAAAGGATCAGTAGAACATGGGCAACTGAGAGAATGTCTTAGTGAAACTATAGAAAAACAGAAGGAATAAAAATTCAACATAGAAGCAAGTCAGAACAAACCCAGAAGGAAACTGATTGTGAAGCACACTGCCACCCTCACAAGCACCATTATTGGAATTCTTCAAATATGGTTAAGAACAAACATTTTAGGAAATAGGGTTGCCATATAAAATATAGGATGCCCAGTTAGATTTGAATTTCAGATTAATGGAAAATTTTTTCAGAAATTTTGTCAGAAAAAAAAAGAAAACTTTCTTTAGTGTAAGTCTGCTCCATGCAATATT
The DNA here is from genome assembly GCA_029783875.1 of Phataginus tricuspis. Lineage (NCBI taxonomy): Eukaryota > Metazoa > Chordata > Mammalia > Pholidota > Manidae > Phataginus > Phataginus tricuspis. The sequence goes on along the minus strand of JAQQAC010008525.1, from coordinate 780,433 downwards.
TGAGACATACTAAAAGCTATTTTTGTTTACCTGAAATTCAGACTTAATTGTGTGTCCTATTTTTATTTGGAAAATCTGATAATCCCGGTATGAGAAAAAGGTTATGGGAAGACCTAGAAATCAAGACTCAATGATTTGATCCTTCTTTTGATGGTAGTGTTACACATCTGTTGGGATGTATCAGGTGCAGCCCCAGTGAAGCACTTCATAGAACACAGGGAGAGCCTTTTGGGAAGTCGTCTATGTGTAAGTGACTGGTAGGGATTTCACCTTACTACATCGTGAAGTTATATGATCAAGAAGAAAGGGGAAACTAAGAAAAGAAGGGAAAATTCAGACTACTGAAAGAAGCTAATACTCAACAGACTACAAGGACAATGTCTGTGTGTTCCAGGAGACAAAACGGGGTGTCAGTCCCTCTGAGAGATCACCCAGCATGCTTCACCAAGTGTGGCCATGCCAGGGGCCGCCACTGTTGTTTATGCTCATGATACACAGTGGTCCCTGTGTTCTGGCTCCTGTTTTTATTGGGGCTATAAAAACATTACAAAAACCCCAACAATAAACATTCTGCCAAGAAAGGTGAGGTCATAGTGACATGATGTCACAGGGACCCAGCCCCTGGGAGCCCCAGTAGACCAGCAGACACTGGAGTTGTGGGAGAAGGATCTGGGCCTGGGCTGGTGAAGAGGCGCAGCCCAGGTGCACCCTGGGCTCTTTGATGAGTTCTTCCTGGTGTCTGTCTTTTTGCTGGTGAGTTTGTGTTACCGTCAGATTGCCAGGCTTTCTGTTTTAGAGGAGCGAGCTCTGTTCCTGCTCAGGTAACCTTCCAATGGCGAAATGGGACAGAAGGAATCCATCTAGGAATGGAGGTATTTGTCCTCACTTTATTCCTTATTTTCTTTTTTACTGAAGGTTTTTTTTTCAAGAAGATCCATAGAAATCTCATTCGTACATATTTTAAAATGACCTCCTTGTGTATTTGAGGAAAGTGTAAAATAGGCTGATCCGGGCCAGCTGGTAGAAAGAGGAGGCAAACATGAGGAATGAAACACATAACAAATGGGAATAATTTTGACCACTGGATTTTAAAAAACTTTGTTTTTTTAGGATAAGTCTCTTGTATTTGAACAAAATCTTTGCAGCACTGTATATGCGGTATAATTACCTCTTTTGCCTGGAGTGATTAAACATATGTCATGAATTTGCGGTGAGAAGCGAACGGTAAGCAATAGTTCAATTGAGAAGAAAAACCTTTCTTTGACATTTGTTTCCCTACATGACAGCCAGTATATAGAGTGAGAGAATGCATGGGAATACAATCTCGGGTTTTGTTTTAAAGAACTTAAAGAATTACTTGATCGTAGCTAAAATAGTTCTTGGAGTAAATATTTTACATTTCCACCCTTTATGTAGGAAAATACAAAGTGTGAGTTGCCTTTTAAGAGAAATTTCTATTATGAGTTTACTTATTAAAAGTTTGCTGTATATTATAATTAAATACTGAGTTTTCTGATAGGATAAATTTCACAAACTGGTTGGCAATATGACCTCTATAAAGGGAAGGTTTAGTATGAAAAAATATTTAAATGTATTTGCATGAATATTTTGTCCTAACAGAGCAGTTTGTTTGTTTGTTTGTTTGTTTGTTTGTTTATTTTGGTATCATTAATATACAATTACATGAGTAACATTATGTTTACTAGAATCCCCCCATCATCAAGTCCCCACCACATACCCCATTACAGTCACTGTCCATCAGCATAATAAGATGCTATAGAATCACTTCTTGTCTTCTCTGTGTTGTGCAGCCCTCCCTGTGGCCCCCACCCCCACATTATGTCTGCTAATCGTAATGCCCATTTTTAACCTCTTATCCCTCCCTTCCCACCCATCCTCCCCAGTCCCTTTCCCTTTGGTAACTGTTAGTCCATTCTTGGGTTCTGTGAGTCTGCTGCTGTTTTGTTCCTTCAGTTTTTTCTTTGTTCTTATACTCCACAGATGAGTGAAATCATTTGATACTTGTCTTTTTCCGCCTGGCTTATTTCACTGAGCATAATACCCTCTAGCTCCATCCATGTTGTTGCAAATGGTGGGATTTGTTTTCTTCTTATGGCTGAATAATATTCCATTGTGTATATGTACCACATCTTCTTTATCCATTCATCTGCTGATGGACACTTAGGTTGCTTCCATTTCTTGGCTATTGTAAATAGTGCTGTGATAAACATAGGAGTGCATATCTTTTTCAAACTGGGCTGCTGCGTTCTTAGGGTACATTCCTAGGAGTGGAATTCCTGAGTCAAATGGTATTTCTATTTTGAGTTTTTTGAGGAACCTCCATAATGCTTTCCACAGTGGTTGAACTATTTTACATTCGCACCAGCAGTGTAGGAGGGTTCCCCTTTCTCCACATCCTCACCAACATTTGTTGTTGTTTGTGTTTTGGATGTTGGCCATCCTTACTGGTGTGAGGTGATATCTCATTGTGGTTTTAATTTGCATTTCTCTGATGATTAGCTATGTGGAGCATCTTTTCATGTGCCTGTTGGCCATCTGAATTTCTTCTTTGGAGAAGTGTCTGTTCATCTCCTCGGCCTATTTTTTAATTGGATTATTTGCTTTTTGTTTGTTGAGGTGCTTGAGCTCTTTATATATTTTGGATGTCAACCCTTTATTGGATATGTCATTTATGAATATATTCTCCCATACTGTAGGAAACCTTTTTGTTCTATTGATGGTGTCCTTTGCTGTACAGAGCTTTTCAGCTTGTTATAGTACCACTTGGTCATTTTTGCTTTTGTTTCCCTTGCCCAGGGAGATACGTTCATAAAGAAGTTGCTCATGTTTATGTCCAAGAGATTTTTGCCTATGTTTTTTTCTAAGAACTTTATGGTTTCATGATTTACATTCAGGTCTTTGATCCATTTTGAGTTTACTTTTGTGTATGGGGTTAGACAGTAATCCAGTTTCATTCTCTTACATGTAGCTGTCCTGTTTTGCCAACACCAGCTGTTGAAGAGGCTGTCATTTCCCCATTCTATATCCATGGCTCCTTTATCTTGTATTAATTGACCATATATGCTTGAGTTTATATCTGGCCTCTGTATTCTTTTCCACTGGTCTGTGAGTCTGTTCTTGTGCCAATACCAAATTGTTTTGATTACTGTGGCTTTGTAGTAGAGCTTGAAGTTGGGAAGCGAGATTCCCCCCTGCTTTATTCTTCCTTCTCAGGATGGCTTTGGCTTTTCGGAGTCTTTCTTGGTTCCATATGAATTTTTGAACTATTTGTTCCAGTTCATTGAAGAATACTATTGGTATTTTCATAGGAATTGCATTGAATCTGTAGATTGCTTTAGGCAGGATGGCCATTTTGAAAATATTAATTCTTCCTAGCCAAGAGCATGGGATGAGTTTCTGTTTGTTAGTGTCCTCTTTAATTTTTCTTAACAGTGTCTTGTAGTTTACAAGATATAGGTCTGTCACTTCCTTGGTGAGGTTTATTCCTAGGTATTTTATTCTTTTTGATGCAGTTGTGAATGGAATTGTTTTCCTGATTTCTCTTTCTGCTCGTTCATCATTAGTGTATAGGAAAGCAACAGATTTCTGTGTGTTAATTTTGTATCCTGCAACTTTGCTGAATTTAGATATTAGTTCTAGTAATTTTGGAGTGGAATCTTCAGGGTTTTTTATGTACAATATCATGCCATCTGCAAATAGTGACAGTTTGACTTCTTCTTTACCAATCTGGATGCCTTGTATTTCTTGTTTTGTCTGATTGTCCTGTGGCTAGGACCTCCAGAACTATGTTGAATAGCAGTGGGGAGAGTGGGCATCCCTGTCTTGTTCCTGATCTTAGGTCAAAAGCTTTCAGCTTCTGTTAAGTATGATGTTGGCTATGGGTGTGTCATATATAGCCTTTATTATGTTGAGGTATTTGCCCTCTACACCCATTTTGTTGAGAGTTTTTATCATGAATGGATGTTGACTTTTGTCGAATGCTTTTTCCACATCTATGGAGATGATCATGTGGTCTCTGTCCTTCTTTTTGTTGATGTGATGGATGACGTTGATGGATTTTTGAATGTTGTACCATCCTTGCATCCCTGGGATGAATCCCACCTGATCATGGTGTATGATCCTCTTGATGTATTTTTTAATTCTGTTTGCTAATATGTTGTTGAGTATTTTTGCCTCTATGTTTATCAGGGATATTGGTCTGTAATTTTCTTTTAGTGTGGTGTCTTTGCCTCGTTTTGGTATTAGAGTGATGCTGGCTTCATAGAATGAGTTTGGAAGTATTCCCTCCTCTTCTATTTTTTGGAAAACTTTAAGGAGAATGGGTATTATGTCTTCTCTATATGCCTGATAAAATTCAGCGGTGACTCTATCTGGACCCAGAGTTTTGTTCTTGGGTAGTTTTTTGATTACTGATTCAATTTTGTTGCAGGTAATTGGTCTGTTTAGATTTTCTGTTTCTTACTTGGTTACTTTTGGAAGGTTGTATTTTTCTAGCGAGTTGTCCATTTCTTCTAGGTTATCCAGTTTGCTAGCATATAGATTTTCATAGTGTTCTCTAATAATTCTTTGTATTTCTATGGGGTCTGTCATGATTTTTCCTTTCTCATTTCTGATTCTGTTTATGTGTGTAGATTCTCTTCTTCTCTTAATAAATCTGACTGTGGGTTTATCTATTTTACTTTTTCAAAGAACCAGCTCTTGGTTTCATTGATTTTTTTTCTATTGTTTTATTCTTCTCAATTTTATTTATTTCTTCTCTGATCTTTTTTATGTCCTGCCTTCTACTGACTTTGGGCCTCATTTGTTCTTATTTTTCCAGTTTCAATAATAATTACTTTGAACTATTAATTTGGGATTGTTCTTTCTTCTTTAGATAGGCCTGGACTGCTATATACTTTCCTCTCAGAACTGCCTTCGCTGCATCCCACAGAAGTTGGGGCTTTGTGTTATTGTTGTCATTTTTCTCCATATATTGTTTGATCTCTGTTTTAACTTGGTCATTGATCCATTGATTAATTAGGAGCATGTTGTTAAGCCTCCATGTGTTTGGAGCCTTTTTGTTTTCTTTGTACAAGTTATTTCTAGTTTTATACCATGTGATCTGAGAAGTTGGTGGGTAGAATTTCAATCTTTTTGAATTTACTCAGGTTCTTTTTGTGGCCCAGTATGTGGTCTGTTCTGGACAATGTTCCATGTGCACTTGAGAGGAATGTGTATCCTGCTGTTTTGGGGTGTAGAGTTCTGTAGATATCTGTTAGGTCCATCTGTTCTAGTGTGTTGTTCAGTGCCTCTGTGTCTTTACTTATTCTCTGTCTGGTTGATCTGTCCTTTGGAGTGAGTGGTGTGTTGAAGTCTCCTAGAATGAATGCATTTCATTCTATTTCCTCCTTTAATTCTTTAGTATTTGTTTCACATATGTCGGTGCTCCTTTGTTGGGTGCATATATATTTATAATTCTTATATCCTCTTGTTGGACTGCTCCCTTTATCATTATGTAATGTTCTTCTTTATCTCTTGTTACTTTCTTTGTTTTGAAGTCTATTTTGTCTGATACAAGTACTGCAACACCTGATTTTTTTCTCCCTATTGTTTGCATGAAATATCTTTTTCCATCCCTTCACTTTTAGTCTGTGTATGTGTTTTGGTTTGAGGTGAGTCTCTTGTAAGCAGCATATAGATGGGTCTTGCTTTTTTATCCATTCTATTACTCTGTGTCTTTTGATTGGTGCATTAAGTCTATTTACATTTTGGGTGATTATTGAAAGATATGTACTTATTGCCATTGCAGGCTTTGGATTCGTGGTTAGCAAAGGTTCAGGGGTAGCCTCTTTACTATCTAACTGTCTAACTTAACTCTCTTATTAAGCTGTTGTAAACACAGTCTGATGATTCCTTATTTCTCTTCCTTCTTATTCTTCCTCCTCCATTCTTTGTATCTTAGGTGTTTTATTCTGTACTCTTGTGTTTCCTTTCACTACTTTTGTGGATAGTTAATTTTATTTTTTGCCTTTAATTAGTATTTGGTTGGTCTGCTTTGTTTCCTGTGATTTTATTTTCTCTGGTGACATCATTTAACCTTAGGAGTGCTTACATCTAGAGCAGTCCCTTTAAAATATCCTGTAGAGGTGGTTTGTGCGAGGCAAATTCCCTCAACTTTTGCTTGTCTGAAAATTGTTTAATCTCTCCTTCAAATTTAAATGATAATTGTGCTGGATACAGTAGTCCTGGTTCAAGGCTCTTCTGTTTCATTGCATTAAATATATCATGCCATTCTCTTTTGACCTATAGGGTTTCTGTTGAGAAGTCTGATGATAGCCTGATGGGTTTTCCTTTGTAGGTGATCTTTTTTTCTCTCTTTGGCTGCCTTTAATACTCTGTCCTTGTCTTTGATCTTTGCCATTTTAATTATTATATGTCTTGGTGTTGTCTTCCGTGGGTCCTTTGTGTTGGGAGATCTGTGGGCTTCCATGGTCTGAGAGACTATTTCCTTCCCCAGCTTGGGGAAGTTTTCAGCAGTTATTTCTTCAAAGACACTTTCTATCCCTTTTTCTCTCTCCTCTTCTTTTGATACCCCTATAATGCAAATATTGTTCCATTTGGATTGTTCACACTGTTCTCTTAATATTCTTTTATTCCTAGAGATCCTTTTATCTCTCTCTGCCTCAGCTTCTCTGTACTCCTGTTCTCTGATTTCTATTCCATTAACAGTCTCTTGCACCTTGTTCAGTCTGCTCTTAAGACCTTCTATCGATTGTTTCATTCTGTTATCTCCCTCCGGACTTCTTCCCTTAGCCCTTGCATATTTCTCTGCAGGTCTGTCAGCATGGTTATCACTTTTATTTTGAATTCTTTTTCAGGAAGATTGGTTTTCTTTCTCACCAGGCTCTCTCTCTCGGATTGTCTGAGTGACTTTTGACTACCAGATTCTTCTGCCTTTTCATGGCGATAGAGGTGGTCACAGGCAGGAGGCGCATGTGTCAGCTGGGAGAACAACGTCCCTTCCTGCTTGCTGGTCACCTTGCCCTTTTCCACTGCCTGTGGCCGTTACCTGCACACTGGGAGCAGTCTCTGGGATAATCCCCTGAGCTGCCATGGGCAGAGTAGCCCTAGGGATCGCCTGGAGCCCTGCGGGGTGTCGCAGACATGTGGAGTGTTCTCCTGCGAAAATGGCGCCCCTTCATGCCTTCCGGACCTTGCTCTGTCTTCAGCTGACTGTGCCCTTTACCCACACACCGGGAGTAGTCCCTGGAATAATCCCCTGAGCTGCCGTGGGCGGGGCAGCCCTCTGGATAGCCTAGAGCCCTGCTGGGTGTGGTAGATGCGCTGGGTGTGTTCTCCTGTGAGAATGGAGCCCCTTTGTGCCTTCCGGATCTTTCTCCGGACTCCTCTCTGTGTACCGGGCTGCTGTGCACCGGTGGCAGCCTGTGCATCTGTCCCGGTTATGTGCGCACTGGGAGGAGACTGTGTGGTTGCTGTGTGGTTGCTGTGGGTGGGGCTGTTCCCTGGCTGCTCAGCAGCTGTGGCAGGTCAGCTGGTTTGCTTGCAGCACCAGGCAGGGAGAATGAATGGCAGGCTGCTTATCGCGGTGAGGTCCTTTGGGGTTCGGTTACCCCCCACGGGGTTAGGGCACCTGAAGTTCCTTAAGTTGTCCAGCTGATAAACCCTGTCCCTTTAAGACTTTTAAAAAGCACCCGCCTTTCTTTTGTCCCAGGGAGCCGGCTGTGGGGACCCGCTCCCAGTCTCCATCTCAGATTTTACTTTTCCATTTCTCTAATATCCAGTATACCATGCACTATGTGTCTGGGCTCCCAGTGCAGATTACTAGGGCTGGTTATTTAGCAATCCTGTGCTTCCACTCCCTCCCACTGTGATTCTTTTCCTCCCGCTGGTGAGCTAGGGTGGGGGAGTGCTCAGGTCATGGCTTTGTATCTTACCCTTTTCTTGAGATGCTGAGTTCTTGTAGATGTAGATGTAGCCTGGCTGCTGTACTGTATCTTCTGGTCTCTCTTTTAGGAGTAGTTTTATTTGTTGTATTTTAAAAATATATATATGGTTTTGGGAGGAGATTTCCACCGCCCTACTCATGCCGCCATCTTGAGCCCCGAGGACAGAGATGCTGTCCGGAGCAGTTTATTTTAACTGGTGGCTATTTCTGTTGGAAAGTTGTTTAAGGGGGCTGATTGCTCGAGGAGGGGCACCAAATATCCTGGTTGGCTTGGGCCAATTCTAGTTTATGTCTGTTGTCCTGGTATTGACTTTGGCTTAGTATTTGAGTTTTACTTAAAAAAAAAAATTACTATCAATAGTTGCAGTGAAATAAGTCAGCCTGGGTTTGATAGACCCCCCACTCTGTAGTTCCAGCTTCTCTACAGTCTCATCTGGGATATTTGAGGTGCACTGAAGAGAATTTTCACATAGTTGAGTCTAAAAGACATATGAGATAACCTTTCTTTTCCCTCTCTTTCAAGGTCAGCCTGTGGAGTACTTGCTGAGCAGGTCAGCTTGGGGACAGTTGCTAGGGACAGTTCACTGCTCTGGGTGGAGGCCGGCAGGTGCCAAAGTCAGACTCCGCAGCCTTGGGAGCTGCTCGGCCTGCCAGCTGGTGGGGCAGGAGCTGGAGCTGCATGTGGGTGACGGTGAAGCTGCCAGGCCACCACTTAGTTGGGTGAATAGGGAACAGGACATTTTAAGTAGAGTAAATGATAAAAGAGAGAGTGAGTAGTTCTGCTTAAAAATATATTCATTTTTGTTGTAATGATTTTTGTCCTTTATTACATGGTAGAAGTTTAGAACTGATTTTTTTTATTGGTGTTTTTATTTAAATTTTGTAACAATATAATTACATATTTAATGGTTTTATCATCCCTGTTCCCTCTTCAGTGCCCTGGTTTAGGCAATATGTGGTCACTCTGCTTGTAACTCCCACCAAGTTAAGGAATTACGGACTAGAGCAAGTGCGTGCAGTTAGGCCCATGGGCCTTGTTCAGCCTCTCCTGGAATGGCTTTTACATTTCTACAGGTCGTAAAAAAGCAAAGAAATATGTGTGACAGTGACCTTATGTGGCCTTACCCGCTCACAAGTCTGTAAACGCTTGCAGTCCGGCCCATTACACAGCAGTTCTGGCTGGTGTGGAGTCAATGGCAGAGCAGGTGTGTTAGACGGCTGCTGAAGTGCAGGAGTTTATCACGAACGCAGCTTTCTTTTGTTCCCAAGTTGAAATGAAGATTTGGAAATTACTGTGTTCGCACTGGTTTCAGTGTTCAGGTATGTCCTGGGGCATCCCGTCCCTAGCCCTGGGCTGAAGTTTGGGGCCCATTTCTAGGGCGGAGGCTCACACTGTGTGGTCCCTGGGGCTTCCCAAGATCCTTTCAGTAAGTTGGTGAGGTCAGAAACTTTGAAATAATGGCGTTGTTTTCCTCTTTCTCCAAGCTGTTGTTGTGCCAATGGTACAAAAGGCGTAGCACAAATCAAGGTAGAGAGGCACAGACTGTTCTACATGTTATTATATTCTTCACTGCCATGTGCTCAAAATAGAAACAAACACTGTTTTCACCTCAGAATAAATTAATATGTTGCAACCCTGAGTACATGACTTTTTAATTTCACATGAGATGAAGTGGAAAATGTGCATGAAGTGCTCTGCTCCTGCTGGTTGTGTCCAAGAAATGAAGTTGTTATTTTTGAGTCATAAGCTGCAAAACTAGCCACTTGTTCATAGGCTGCCATTTTTCCTTCAAAGTACAGGTGTCTGACTACAATTACTGGCAAACGTTTTCTCGAAAATTATTAGAGTGAGCCTATTTGTACTTTAGGAAAACAGTTGCCAATGATAAATATGAGTTTTCAATTAAGAATTAGAATTTTGGAAAACTTCTATCTGCCACCAAAAGTTTGGCAGCTTCCCAATACTTAGAGACTTTTAATGAAGATAACAGTGATGACATTAATGAATATGATTTTTTTAAATATTGTATAATGAAATTTATCAGATATTTTGCAGATGACAAATGCATGTTGCAGAATCATGTCAGGGTAAAAGATCCATCTGCAGTGTAAGACAGATTTGAATATACAAGTACAAAGAGTTCATTGATACAATTTTAGATTCTGTATTGCAGCTGACCTTTAAGAAACTGCCACTGACTTGTTTTGGTGTCATGTCAACAAAGGACACTTGCAATTACCTGAAAAGTTGTGAAAATACTCATTTTTCTAACTAAATATATGTATGAGACCAGATTTACTTAATATAGTACAACCAAAATATATTGTTACAGATTGAATATAGAAGTGGTTGTGGGAATCCAGCTGTCTTCTAGAAAGCCGAGCATTAACAAAATTTGTAAAAATGTAAATCGTTGCTTGTCTCACTAAATTTTGTTACTGGTTTTGCAAAATAGTTACTTTTAATAAAAATGCTTACTTATGTGTGAAATGGATTATTTTTAAGTGACTCAATCAAATATAATGTGTTCTAATTCCTAATGCAGTGAATATACCAGTAGATATGACCCACATAAACAGAGGTCTTTGGAATTCTCCACACTTGTAAACATGTGAAGGTCCTGAGACCAAAAGGTTTGAGAACTACTAATCAAGAATTTAAGCAATTACTTTTTTTTTAGTGAGTTGAAATACAGTAACTGAAAATGTTTTTGTTAATAGTGAAGCATAAAACAACCTCATTTTAAATAGCTTTTGCATGTAGTTAGTTCTATAATACAATAAATTTTATCAGCTGTTTTCCTTTTTGCTGCACAAGAAAAATCTTTTCTGTCCTTTTTTGCCCCTTTATCAATTCTCACAGCAATGCTGCGGTGAAGACAACCCTGCGGGAGGCGCATTCTGAAATGGGGAGTACTGAGATTCCGGGAAAGGAGCCCCCAGAAGGTCTCAGTAACGGTGCCAGCAGCAACGCGGAAGCAGCCAAAAGGTTGGCCAAGCGCCTGTATCAACTGGACAGATTCAGAAGATCGGATGTCGCAAAGCACCTGGGCAAGAAGTATGTTCGTCCCCAGGCCGGTGTCTGAGCGTATCCTCGTGTGCGTGTGTGTTTTCACGGCTGCCGTTTGAATAACCAAGTCTGTTTTGTTTTCTTATAGCAATGAATTTAGCAAACTCGTTGCAGAGGAATATCTGAAGTTTTTTGATTTTACAGGCATGACTCTGGATCAGTCTCTCAGGTACGGCGAAGCACCTCCTCCACTTTCTTTGCCTCCAAATAATTCATTCTGAGAAAAGAAAGGAATGTGCTGCGGCTATAAACTAATTTTTTTAGACCCACAGTTACTTTGTGATCTTAGCTCAGACCGTTATTAGGTATTAAACATAGCAGAAAGTGAGAAAAATATGCTGATTTTACGAAATCATGTATGAACTCATTCTGCATCTAGTAGCGAACATAGTAAAGAACGGTGGCAGAGTGAATCTTGAGGAAAAATGGAACCGGTGTAAATTTGGTTTTAGATCATCAATCTTTTAAAAAATAAGCAGTTAACACTAAGTAGAATCATAGATTTTTTTCTAAGCATTTGTAGGAAGAAGTATGGCCTTTTAAGTTGGTACTTTGGAGTTAACTCATGGAGGGAGTGAAGATGGGTAGCAACATAATAATCAGCAGTAAACTGTTCCCTGCAGTGGCAGTCTGCTGATCTGTCCAATCAGTGATCACGGACACGCTGATCCTGGGCTTCCAGGCCGTATCCCGCTGTGAATTTCTAAGAGCGGCCGAGGGTAAAACCCAGTCAGCGTTTAGTATTATGAACTTGGCGACGCGTCAGAGCTGGGAGGAATCCGGGATCCTGTGTGTGACCCTCAGGTTTTGTAAGTGAAGAAGCGGACGCTGGGAGGAGTCAGGCCGCCCGGGTTAGAGTGCTCAGCGGCGCCCCCTGCTGTGGGTCTGCGCCGGTCCAGCGTCCTCACAGGCTGTCAGGGGAAACGAGGGTGGACGAAAGATCTGTTTTTGCTTTGCTTTCTGATGTGGGTTTATTAAAAAAAAAGAAAAATCAGTTTGATGAATATAATTTCGATTAACAGACTGTGAGTAAGGAAGACAACACTTTCATCATGGGAGTAAGGTTTATTGTATGTTTCAAGAGTAAGTTTTTAGAACATTTTAAATGATTTTTTATTGCTATCATGTTTAGGGAGATGGGTGTGCCTTGTTAAGGGAGGGTCATCTGAATTTATCTGTAACAGACGCTTCTCAGTGACTCTGATTTAGATTGGTTTTGGGGTCTGGGCATATTTTCTATTGTTCAGAGAAGTTTTATACACAAATTCTTTTATCCCTAATTTAAGGAATAAATTAGGGTTTTTATCTCCCAACCTCTTCCTCATATAACAAGTTAATTATATAATATGGCTAGAAGAGGCAAAATAAAATTAACAGAAATCTACTGTGCACAAGGCAATATAGTTGTAGTTTGAACGGTGTCAGTGGTGATTACAAACATGTAACAAAATGACAAAAGTAACTGTGATTCATGTGGAGTTTTAAAACATAGCCTATATGGTTGTGCATTCAGTCTCAAGTGTTCTTTGGTTTTTATCCAACTGATCTTTTAAAATGGCGACTTGACGCTTAGTTGTACAGGGAAATTACCTACCTTCCCAAGGCTTTTCTTGAGTATCAACCACCATGCGGTTGCTCTGTCGTCTTTTATGTTGACATTGTATAGGATTAAATGTCAATATAAAATTATATTGAATGGCCATCTAGTAAGTGATTTTTAAAAAACAAAACGGGTTCACCCTACTTTGTATAATTATTTTCTTACGCTTATATGAATTAATCTCTAACTGTCAAAGACTGTGGTAACATTTTCTAAACTTTCAATTTTTTCTCCTTAATTCTTTTTTAGGTATTTCTTTAAAGCATTTTCTCTTGTGGGAGAAACTCAAGAACGAGAGAGAGTTTTAATACACTTCTCCAGTAGATATTTTTATTGTAACCCAGATACCATTGCTTCACAAGGTAATCTGATGAAAATGCATGAATTTCTTTTTTGTAATAGGGTTATTTTCTTCACTGTGAAAGTTAACTTTTATTGTGTAGAGTATGAAAAGTACCTAGAAGAAACTGAGGAGCATCTGATTACCTGGGGATAACTATTAAGTTAGATTTACCTTTTTCTAGTCTATTTACACAATATTTAATGTCAAATTGGATTGATTACAATTCATTTTCTAATGTCTTTTCCTTTCATTGTGAGAAGTTTCTCATACCATAAGATTTTCTTTTAAAAGCAGCTGTTTAATGGCTGCATGGTAATTTTTCCTCCACTTTTAGTTATTTTTACTCTACACTCCAGTTCCATAGTATTACCACATATGACAATAAATTACTCAGGCTTTATTGCTCAGAGATTTGATGTGCACATCACATTGTGATAAACAAAGTGCTAGTTTTCTTATTTCTTCTTTGTATACATCTCGTCTCTAAACTTGATGAAGTGCATTTATGCTTAGTTTTGTGGTTAATTTTGGAAACGTAAATCTCACTGGAGGTTGTGGAACGAATCTGATGCTTTTGTTTGATATTCGTTAGGACAACACTAACACTGACCTTAGGCCATGTTTTCAATGAACTGTAAGTTTATGTTTGTTGTGCTATTTTTAAAAAGCAACCTTAAACTAATTGTTGATGTACCCTATGAAAAGGGGTCTTTCTCTGTTTATTTCTTGCAATAAAACAAAATTTACAGGGTGTGAACTTCAGCACATTCACTTACAAGTGAAGAATCTTTTCATAAACGTACAGATTCCAGAACAGGTCATGGAGACTAGATGCCCTAGAAATGGGAATTGTCTCTTGGCTTCAGTATTGTATTGTCCGTTGATGGGGGCTCCCATACTCCATACTGCCTAAAGTGATCGCTCCTCCCGCCTCCGCCCTGTAGGCTGTAGGTAAATTAACTAACCATCTGATTATTAGGGTGACATTCCTATCTGTAAAATGGAACTTGCTTTTCTCTTTTCCTTTCTTTTGCTATATTGGAACCACTAATCGGCTGTCTATCACTGTCAGCCCTGACTAGAGACTGAAAGGAGTAAAGGAGGGTAGGTATTTTTAGAATCTTCAAATCTAAGATAATGCTGACATTCCTGAGCGAAACAAGGATTTGTCACTCTGTTGGCTCTTGATAGGATTATATGAGCGTTTGCTACTGAGTTGTGCAAATACTTTAGGAATGATTTAAATGTACTTAGAATTTGTGATAATAAACTGGGCGTGGAATACATATGCTTTTAGGCATTCAGTAGCATCTACGTAGAGAAAGGTAATAACAGAAATTGCCTTCACTCAAAGGTATACTTTTGGAAAAATCTGTCTTAATTCATGTTCAGTAATTGGACAGGCCTTTCTGTACATTTCACATAAATTAAGAAGCTTTCTCTGCATCTGCAACTGCTGTTGTCTATTTGGATTAAGAATTGCAGAGAGAAGATGAGGAACACTAATTCATAGCCTTGGAAATGAGAAGCTTAAGTCTTAGTACCTTTATTTTCCTGTGTGAGGTAGGAAGAGAGGGTAATGTTTTCATTAAATGTGAACTTATCCTTCTGATTTTCCCCTGAATATTTAATTTTTCAATCTTCCCAGGTTATTCAGTATTGCACATTTGTCTGACCCATACTATCCTGGATCAGTCAAGCTAAATGTTGCCTTTGAAGGAGGCAAGAAAGAGGGTGACTGTTCCTGCCTGTGTATTTTTAGCCAGAGAACCAGTAACTAAGCACTAACCATGGGAGACACAATCTTGGTTTTCCTTAACTCTAGCTGCTTTCTTAATTCATTTTCCTCTCAGAAAGTAAAAGAAGTAATTAATATTAAATATTAAATAATATTAAGTATAAATATTAAATAATTTTAATTTTAATTGAGTATTAAATAATTTATTTTCATTTCCTTGTCTTGGGCTATAGTAAATTGAGAAAATATAAAAGATAAAACTTGTAATCTAACTATCCAGAGATGTTATCATCTCTTTCATGTATATATATTATGTATTTATTCTCCTAGATGTGTTTATAATTTATTATGAAATATCTTTGCTTTTCATAATGTGTACCTGGACAATATTTGTCATGACTTCAACATAACAGAATTGTGTTTTAGGGGGGTCATGTTTACTTGTTCCCCCATGTAAGCCACATTTCTTTGGATAGCCTAGTGTCTTGTGTACATCTTTATTTCCTTAGTGTAAAGCTCTTGATTTGCTGTGTCAAAGGGCACTGTTTCAAATTGTCCTCCAGAGAGGTAAGAATAATTTATCACCTGTAGAGCCCAACTCTGTGCATTGAGGTCCTTTTAATAATTTATTCTTATCTATTTTCTGTATCCCTGAACAAATATGAGTACTTATGCCTAACCACAGGATCATGTTTTCATAGGTTCTCAATATATGCTATTTTCATTCTAATAAGGAGCCCAATAGGAAATAATGGATTAATCCTTTCTGTCCTTGTCTCTTTCTTTAGATGGAGTCCATTGCCTCACCTGTGCAATGATGCTTCTTAACACAGATCTCCATGGCCATGTAAGTGTAGGTGTACAAAGCTGCCTTGCAGAAAACCAAAATATCTTGGGCTTACCTTTGTTTTTGTGTCGATACATGTTTGTTCTCTTCCTCCCTTTCTCTCATTCTCTACATGGCAGGCAGGTAAATGTGTATCTTGAAAAAAGATACATCTTAATTTATTTACATGTTAGCACAGACCATAATTTTAAGTGGATCCCATATTGTCCGCACATCAAGTTTGTTCTAGCTGTACCGTGTGTGTTCTGTATCTTGTCCACTAGATGGCAGAGACAGAGCTTTTACTCTTTGTTTTTGGGTTAGCCTTTAGGATTGATACCCAGTGATGAAAAGATGTAAGTTAGATCTGAAAATGTTCACTGTGTTTTCACTAAATACAGTTAATAAGAACTCAGCCTTTTCTAAACTCCTCAGCTCACTTGGTCATCTACGAGTTGAGACAGCAAAGTGATCTAAGTACCTTCTCATCTTCTATTTAAAATGTAGGATGTGTAGCACATGTAACTGTAGATTAATGATACTAAAAAAAAAACCCAAAAAACGTGGCCAGAACACACACAAAAAAAATGTAGGATGAACTTCTTAGATTTTTAGTTATATAGAAACTTTCACATTTCATAGACATGGAATTTTAGCATTACTTAAGCTGTTCATGTTAGAGAAAATGAGGATGTTTTAGTTAAATATAGGTCAATATATACTTAGCACAAAAATTACTTCATAATCCTGCATCCACTTATTTTGAAGAGAAAATAAGACTTCTTGTAACTAAAACAGTCCAGATCATACTTTGATTTGCTCTATAATATACCTTACAATGAAAAATAATCACATTAAAAGAACTAAAACTTAGATATCAGTCCAAATTTGTTTCACTATTCCAAAAGGCCACATAATTCCCTTATTTAGAACTCTGGTGTTCCTCTTAGAAGGGCAAAATGGAGCCATATGAGGCCGTTAAAATGGACTGAGGGAAAAAAAGTTGAAAAATGAGGAGATAGAATGATAGACTCCTAACTTTACTGCAGAGATCTCACAGTGCTCAACCGGGAAGCTCCTTTTGCGGTTTGCACAAAGTGAATTTAGAATAACTTGGTGACTTGTAGACATGTAGCATGTGTCTGGCAATTATATGTAGAGTAAAAATGTAGGCACTTTCAGGCGGCACTCTAAGGTAATTGGGTCGTAATATGTCTTGTGGAAATGAAGGTTCTGGGATTCCCACAGTGTGAGCCTGGAAATCAGTGTCAGGTTCTAGTACCCAGCTTGCTGCAGAGACTGCTCAGTGCTCTCCCCAGACTGCTCGCGTGTTCCCAGAAAGCAGGTTTTCACTGCTTGCCTCTGCCTGTCGTGTGATACCCATTGCAACTCTGTCCCCTTCCTTTCCTCCCACTCAACTTCCTAGACTGAGTTTCAGCTGAGGGAGACAGTTTTGATTACTCATGTCCACATATAACATTGACCCATCCGTGTATGATACTTGTGCATTTCATGTCTGTAGACTGAGAAAATGTGTAGCAATGAAAAAAGAATCCAGTTAACAGTCCAGTTCTTAGTTAAAGGGTTGAGGATCTCCAGAGCTTCTCAGGGAGTTGCTACATTGGAGGGCATTTGCTTCTATTAAAAGCTGAATTGCTTTTTAAGAAGCTAATATTGCTTTAGTAATACTTTCAAATAAAGGTGTATCATTAATCACAGCACTCGAAGCAGAGCAGTAAGTAAAGGTGTGAGGCTGATCATTTGCCGGATGACTCAGCATTTGGCATCCAGGACGCTCTGGGCGCCACAGTCGTCCGCACTCAGAGCCATTGGTGGGCGTGCTGCTCCATCATCAGACCATTTTCGAGGAGTTGCAAGGAGATTAAATGAAACGTCACACTTCTTTTTGGCAACTAGAATATAAGAGGCAGTTCGTGTAAGTGATCAGTGTAATATCATCTTGAGTCATGCCAACATACATAATTAACAATTGGCTTTAGAGGCAGAATTACACATGAGAGGGAGAGAATTATAAAACAAATAAATACCTTTGTCTTCAAAATCATGTTTTTAGTGATTATTGCTTCTCAGCTTTGTTTTAAAAAATGCATACTATACATTTAGTATTATCTGTTGTTAAGGTTTTGTATATTAGAGTTTTTTTTATCTTGTTTACCGTGCACACTGTTATAAGTCTGTTGAATACGCAGGAGTAGCATAAGAACTAACCATATGAAAATATGTTTCTCTTATCTTCCTCCCTCTGGATTCATTTTAAAAATAAATTTTCCTTCTAGGTGGTAAGTTGTTATCCATGATTCTGGATGTAGCTTCTCTTGCATTGTGATTGCCTGATTTGTTGTTACAGTGTCTGTCTGACCTAATAGCATGGCCCCTGTGAAGGTGAATCGTAGGACTGAAGTGAGTTATCTCTAACATCCGCCCCTTTTCACTTTCTCCTTAGGCTGTCTGCCTAGGTCATCACCTCTCATTACTTAGTCCAGTGCCAGAGTAATGCTCTTGGGGGGTGAACAAATAGCCCATTTTCCTTCTCGTCCCCACCACTGTGTTATAACAGCAGCACAGCAAGCATGACCTTCCAGGGCTGAGGCGGCGTAATTTGAGGTATTAGCTTCTCTTGGCTTTTCTTTGTGAATCTGCCTCTATTTGCCCTAATGAATGCTGCATTGAAAATGCACTGGTATGGGCCTCTGTCCTTCCTGCTAACCTTACTAACAAAATGACAGAATGGATACTAATATAATACATCTAATACAGTGTTACATGTTGGAATGCCATTCCTTTTTCTAATTCTGTTACTCAGCAGACACTCTAGTGTGCCTTCTCCACTCCAAGTGCCCTGCGGTTTGGGTAAGGATCAGAAATGTGTGATACATATTCATGGAAGGCAAATCTCATATCTGGAAGTGTTGGCTAGGCTGACCTCCACTAGTCAGGTTTAACTGAAGAAACAGGAGCAGGTAACTGAGGTGCTTGGTAGAACAGAGCTAGGGCGACATTTAATTACACCTTGGAGTGTAGTTAGACTTCACCAAGTAGGCTAGGAAAAAAGAGTCTGAAGAGTATGCCATATTTTTTTGGGAAATTCATCCAAGTGTTAAATCCTGTCAGTGGAGCTAAGAATGGTGATTCTCTTCAATACCTGTTTTTAAAAAAGTATGAATGAATGGTCATTATTTTAGCAATAGTACTGACTTACTTTTGTCTGCCAGTGGTTTATTCTCTTAGATTAAATAATTAATAATTGGGATCACATGGTTAATGTGTTCAGAAATCTCCCCTATTTTTTAAATGCCTCTTTATAAAATAAATATGGAAATTAAGCTGTTGCACATAAAAATAAATTTCTATCAGAACAGACTCTAGAGTTTATTTTTTTCTTGCTGTGTTGGAAACTAAGTCATACTGGTTATTGTTTGAACTGTGAACAAGGAATTGAAAAAAAATTTTTTAAGCCTTGAATTTTATTCGAAATGGTATGAATAAAAGGATTGTCATGTTGGAATAAGTCCAAATCTATTCCTTTTCTGGACTGATCTTCAGATGTGCCTGCAGACTGCAGTTATCCCTCCTCTACCTCCGTCACAGTCAGGATTCAGACATCTGGCAGGATCAACCGTGAGGCTGAGGACAGGCGGCACGGGTAGGGCGGTGGGCAGGACTTCTCACCAGGGCCGGGCCTGGAGTGGGAGAGAGTTTTGGATGTGGACCAAGTTGTAGTGGACAATGGGTAGATGGGTGATTAGTTGGCCAGTTTCACAGCAGGAAGTTGAAGGAGATCCACAGGACAGTGGCTGCCCAGGGTCAGGCCGTGGTCAGAGGCAGTAGCCAGGACATTGTTTATAATCAAGACTTCGTGACAAAATGTACTTCTAACGCTGTGGCTTGGGATTGTCAGTAGCAGCTGTGCCCATGGTGTGTCTCTGCAGCCCAGTCTTGCTGGGAGCCAGCCTTCCCACAGCAGTGGGCATAAGGGAGTGGGGTATGGCTCTTCTGAGGGATGGTGCTGCGGGCCGCAGGCTGGGCACCCACAGGTACTGTCTCTGCGATCCTCCTTGCATGCCAGCCACTCCTTGGGGGCCTGAATTCAGTGCATGAGGCGACCCCTCCCTGGGGGTCCAGGTGCTGTGTTGTAGGTCGGGTGGGGATAACCAAGGCTAGTATACCATAGCAGTAGGGGAGAAGAAGAAAGGCAAGAATTCAGTAGATGTTTTGTAATAAAATAATATTACAAAGATGTGTGTAGCTCGATTTGAGGTAGGCCATAGGAATTCATTTTCCAATCTGTAAACAGCATTGATAATTGTGAGTTTCTGATTCTTAAATTGGTTCTCTAGGATCTTAGGGTCTTAAATGGTGGGTGGGTAAAATATTTGGTTTGTTATCAGAAATGAAAGATGACTGTTATGAGAATTGCTCTTAAAGATTTTAGTGCTTTTCCTTTTCATGTTGTGCTGTTTCCACTCTCAAAAGCACCATGAACCTCCATGTGGTGAAGAGGTAGTTGATATCCTCTGGAAATCATTAGTGTCACTGGCAGCCCCTGAAGTGCATTTTGCCCAGCAAATCTCTGCAGTCAGCTTTTGTGCTTCCTTCTTCCTGCACGTGTTTTGGGGAAGGCAGAAGTGAGGACGAGGAGAAGGCTGAAACACTTGACCTGCAATCCCATTTCTTCATTGAATGCCTGTCCTTCTAGGACAATCAAGTTAAAAGTAGAGTTCAGTGTTCAGCTAGCCTTTATAATCTGATAAGAGGTCAGTGTCTCTTCCATTATCTTTTCAAATTTCGGAGGAAATACTTTGTATACCGTAGCGATAGAATCTGCTATTGTAACACTTCTCAAACTTCGTAGTCTCAGGATCTCTTAATACTCTTAATATTTTTGAGGACCCCAAAAACCTTTTTTTATATCTATTAATATTTACCAATATTAGAAACTAAAATTGTAAGATTTAAAAATAGGTATTAAATTGTTTTAAGGTAGCATTAATAAACATAAATCATTAAATGAATAACATACTTTTAATGAACTAATTATACTTAGAAAAACAAAAAATTTAGTTGAAAGAATACCATTTGATTTTTTTTTGTAAATCTCTTTCATATTTGGCTTAACAGAAGATAGTTAGCTAGATTCTCTGCTTCTGTATTAATTCTGTTGCAGTATATCACAAGCCTCGTAGCTTCTAGAAAACTCCACCATAACTTGTGAGAGAAAGAGAGTGAAAGAACATTTCTAATATTATTATAGAAATAGGTATGAGGTCAGGGACACCCTGAACAGGATCCTTGGACCATACTTTGAGAACCACTGTGTTGCAACATTATTTTCAATTGTATATTTTTTTCTTTACGCCATGTCCAGTTCCTTTCCTGTGACAGTGTATTACACAAGTGGTAGGAAAAATCCCTGTGGAATTTCAGATATCCCTAAAGGGTGAATTTTAACCTTCACTCTAGCTCTGTGATGGGGGTTTGTGATGGAGCCCTCAATGTCACAGCTGTAGCTTCCTGGTTTAGAAACTTAAAAAGGACACTGCTTTACCCATTAATTGTGCGTTTTTAAAAAATGGGCACCTGAGGGCAGCACAACACAGTTTGGCTTATTTGATAGCAAAGAGCACAAAACAGCTTTTAGCAGAGCCGCAGAAGCTGAAGTAATTACCAAATCAGTAGTATGCTTTTTCACCACTTACTGTAACATGTTGCAGGAGGTGGAACTGCCACGTGGGAGGGCTATGCCTGCTGTGTTTTTAATATCCCAAGATTAGTGAAGCCAGATTTTACCAATGGATCATTACAGCTTTTAGTTTCTCTGAAAGCATGTTTTCCACAAAGCTTCCAGACTCAACACTGTTAAAAATGATACAATTTTGGATTATTTTGCCCAATTCTTCAGCCTCTACATCAAAGTATACACAGTGAGCTACTTTCCTGGAAGTACGTGAGATAGCCCGCCTGCTAGCAGCTCTCCCTCAGGGTTGATCGAGGTGAGGTCTTGGCCAGAGCTGCGTAGAAGGTTCCATTCCTCCAGTTGTCAGGCAAGGCATGCTTAAAGCAAGACCTGGTCACACTTAGGCTGCATTTTGTACGCTAGCTTGTATAGTTTCTACGTTACTCTTAAGAAGGAAGCTCTCCATCTTAACTTTCTCCCTGTACTGTCATTGTTACTCAGGTTGCCAGCTGATTCTCTGCTGAGTGGGTAAAAATGTCATAACTTTGTCAAAGGAGAAACCTGAAATTAAAGCACAGAATATATTGGGATGCCTGATCTATTTGTGTGCTTGCTCACGATGTCATCCTCAATACCTGTGCCACTTCCTTCCTGTTTTCTTTTAGACCAGGAGTTGGCAAAGTGTGACCTGCAGGCAAAATCCAGCTGACAGCCTGTTTTTGTAAGTAAAGTTTTATTAGAATACAGCCACACCCATTTGTTTACACCTTCACACTAAAATGACAGTGTTGAGTAGTTTTATCAAGGACCTGATAGCCTATGTAGTCTAAAATACTTCCAATCTGATCCTTTATAGAAATTTCCAGAACTAATCTCTTCCAGACTTCTGCCCTTAGATCATGAAACCCTCTACTCCTTCCTCCAAACATAGTGCAGTAAGGCCGAGGATGATCCTTTTACTTAACATTCTAAATGGGAACATGTTAAAAACATCTGAGTTCAGTTTTTCAGGAAGGATAAATTCATCAAAGAAAGTCTAAGAGGCATTTAATGTACTTTTAATGCATTGGGAAGCCTTTCAAATCTCCAAGCTTTACTCTTTTAATAGGAAGGAATTCAGAATATAGTAAGTACTGTGAAAACACTGCCTTGGTGTGCAACTGGCCAGCATTTGAGAGCAGGCCTTTATCCCCCCAAAGTTATAAATCAATTTGGGAAGAAAGTAGAACTGTGACAATGTATGAGATTCTCTGATAACCTATGAATTGTTGAGATACAAAGTCAAGGATCAGTTGGCTTTGTTCAGTATTTGTTTGAATAAGGGTATTTCAAAATAATTGACATGATTTGATTTAAAAAGGAATAAAAATCTAGGTATTATAAGGAGTATTTCTTGACAGAACTTCACTTCATTTTACTTTTACTTCCTGATTAAAATGATATAAAAATTCAAGGTGTCTGATAGATTCAAGATGGCAGTGTGAGAGGTGAGACAGCAGAGAACTCCTCCCGAAACCACAGATAGTACAAAAATATAGTTAATACAACTAACCTTAAAACAGCAACAAGAAAGAAGGCTGTACCAGACTGCATACAGACCTCATGAAAAAGGGTAACATACCAAGCCTTTATCCGGCGGGACCCAGGCCCTTCCCCCACCCCAGCTCACAGGCAGGAGGAAGAGAAACAGAGCAGGGGAGGGGGTGGAAACCTGGGACTGCTGAACACCTAGCCCTGGAGATCTGCTTTGTGAGCAGAAACCTACACTGTGTGGTGCTGTGGAGGATGGGGAGCTGGGACAGGTGGAGTGCTTGAGAGACAGATTCTGGCCGTTTGTGGAGGATGGAATCCACACCCATCTGCTCTGGGACAAGGGAAAGGCAGGCAGTCTGAGAGGCTTCCTAGCAGTGAGAGGGCTGCTGAAGGGGTGGGGTTTGCATGGAGCTTGCTCTGAAGGAGAAGGGATAGGGGTACAACGTTGTCCGGGTGCGCTCTGCCCAGCAGATTGGAAACTTTGAGGAGCTTCAGGCACTCCATCCCCATGCCTGCCTACTCAGCTCTGAGGCCCCCCACTGTGATTCACAGCCTGCTGTGCCTTCCTCCTGGCCTGACAGCACCGGCTTGCAAAACGGCAGTTACTACGCTGGCGTCAGGCCAGTCAGAGGGAGAGCCCACCTACAACAGCTAGATAGCAAAGCACAGAGGCTTACACCTGTCTGCTCGGCCCACTGGCTCTGATACTGCAGACAGGTGCAGCAGACAGGAATCAGGAAACAGATCTTCCCTCCTCCCAGGCACAAGCTCCACTCCCCAACGACCCCCAAACTCACTCTAGGGGCTGAGCAGCTCCAGAGACAGGAGCTTCTGCACAGTAGTGGGCAGGACACAGAAATATGAAACGTCAAAAGAACATGGTTCAGACGAAAATCTCACAAACCGAAGAAAAAGGGCCAATTGAAACTGAACTCACCAGTCTTCCTGATACAGAGTTCAAAATAAAAATCACAAACATGCTTATGAAGGTACAGAAAAATATTCAAGAATGCAGGAACGAATTTAAGATGGAGATTCAATCATTAAGAAATTCCATATCTGAAAAGAAACATACAATGGAGGGATTTAAAAGCAGATTAGATATAGTAGAAGAGACGATAAATGGAATAGAAATTAGAGAAGAGGAATACAAAGAAGCCAAGACACAGAGAGAAAAAGGAATCTCTAAGAATAAAAGAATATTGAGAGAACTGTGTGACGAATCTAAATGGAACAATGTTTGTATAATAGGGGTACCAGAAGAAGAAGAAGAGAGAAAAAGGGATAGAAAGCGTCATTGAGGAGGTTATTGCTGAAAACATCCCCTATTTGGGGAAGGAGATAGTCTCTCAAGCCATGGAGATGCATAGATCTCCCAACACAAGGGACCCAAGGAAGGCAACATCAAGACATATAATAATTAAAACAGCAAATATCAAGGATAAAGACAGACTTTTAAAAGCAGCTAGAGAGAGAAAAAAGATCATATACAAAGGAAAACCCATCAGGCTATCATCATATCTCTCAACAGAAACCTTACAGGCCAGAAGGGAGTGGAATGATATACTTAATGCAATGAAGCAGAAGGGCCTTGAACCAAGAAAACCCTACCAGGAAAGGTTATCATTTAAATTTGAGGGAGGGATTAAAGAATTTTCAGATAAGCAAAAGGTGAGAGAATTTACCTCCCACAAACCACCTCTACAGTACATTTTGGAGAGACTCCTATAGATGGGAGTATTCCTAAGGCTAAATATATGTCACCCAAGGGCTAGACAAAGAGTACAGAATATGATTCATAACATACAAAGAATGGAGGAGGAAGAAAAAGGAGGGAAAAAAAAGAATCTTTAGGTTGTGTTTTTAAGAGCACACGAAGTGAAATAGTCTATTAGATAGTAAGAGAATTTCCCTTGAACCTTTGGTAACCACGAATCTAAAGCCTGCAATGGCAATAAGTACATTCCTATTGATAATCACGCTAAATGTAAATGGTCTGAATGCACCAATCAAAAGATGTGGAGTCACTGAATGGATAAAAAAAAAACCCATCTATATGCTGCCTACAGGAGATTCACTTCAATACCGAAGACATACACAGACTGAAAGTAAAAGGATCGAAAAAGATATTTCATCAACCTTATAGGAGAAAAAAGCAGGAGTTGAAGTACTTATATCAGACAAAATAGACTTCAAAACAAAGGAAGTAACGAGACAAGGACATTACATAATGATAAAGGGGTCAGTCCAACAAGAGGATATAACTATTATATAAACATCCATGCACCCAATGCAGGATCACCTACATATGTGAAACAAATACTAACAGAATTAAAGGGAGAAATAGAATGCAATGCATTCATTTTAGGAGACTTCAACACATCACTTACTCCAAAGGACAGATCAACCAGACAGAAAATAAAGAGACACAGGCACTGAACAATGTATTAGAACAGATGGACCTAACGGACATCTACAGAACATTCCATCCAAAAGCAACAGGACACATTCTTTTCAAGTGCACATGGAACATTTTCAAGAATAGATCACATACTGGCCACAAAAAGAACCTCAGTAAATTAAAAAAGATTGAAATTGTACCAACCAGCTTCTCAGATCACAAAGGCATGAAATTAGAAATAAATTACTCAAAGAAAATGAGAAAGACCACAAACACATTGAGGCTTAATAACATGCTCCTAAATAATCAATGGATCAATGAACAAATAAAAACAGAGATCAAACAATATATGGAGATAAATGACAACAATAATTCAACACCGCAAAATCTATAGAACGCAGCGAAGTCCTTGCTAAGAGGGAAATATATTGCAATACAGGCCTACCTTGGGAAAGAAGAATCCCAAATGAACAGTCTAAACTCACAATTAATGAAACTAGAAAAGGAAGAACAAATGAGGTACAAAGTCAGTAGAAGGAGGGACGTAATAAAGATTAAGGCATAAATAAATAAAATCGAGACGAATAAAACAATAGAAAGAATAAATGAAAGCAGAAGCTGGTTCTTCAAGAAAATAAACAATATAGATAAACCCCTAGCCAGATTTTTCAAGAAAAAAAGAGAGTCTACACACATAACAGAATCAGAAATGAGAAAGGAAAAGTCACTACAGACAACACAGAAATACAAAGTATTATGAGAGAATACTATGAACAATTATATGATAACAAACTGGATAACCTAGAAAAAATGGACAACTTTCTAGAAAAATACAACATTCGAAGGCTGACTCAGGAAGAAACAAAATCTGAATAGACCAATTACCAGCAAGGAAATTGAATTGGTAATCAAAAAAACTACCTAAGAACAAAACACCTGAACCAGATGGTTTCACTGCTGAATTTTATCAAACATTTAGTGAAGACCTAATACCCATCCTCATTAAAGTTTTCCAAAAAGCAGAAGAGGAGGGAATATTCCCAAACTCATTCTATGAGGCCAGAATCACTCTAATACTAAAACCAGGCAAAGGCACCATAGAAAAAAGAAAATTACAGACCAATATCCCTGATGAACAAAGATGCAAAAATACTCAACAAAATATTAGCAAACTGAATTCAAAAATACATTAAAAAGATCATCCATCATGATCAAGTGGGCTTCATCCCAGGGATGCAAGAATGGTACAACACTCTAAAATCCATCAACATCATCCACTACATCAACAAAAAGAAGGACAAAAACCACATGATCATCTCCATAGATGCTGAAAAATCATTCTACAAAATTCAACATCCATTCGTGGTTAAAACTCTCAACAAAATGGGTATAGAGGGCACGTACCTCAACATACTAAAGGCCATATATGACAACCCTCAGCCAACATTATACTTAACAGTGAGAAGCTGAAAGCTTTTCCTTTAAGATCAGGAACAAGACAAGGTTGCCCACTCTCCCCAATTTTATTCAACATAGTTCAGGAGGTCCTAGCCATGGCAGTCAGAGAACACAAAGAAAAACAAGGCATCCAGATTGGTAAGGAAGAAGTCAAACTGTCCCTGTTTGCAGATGACCTGATATTGTACATAAAAAAATCCCTAAAGAATCCACTTCAAAACTATACATCTAATATCTGAATTCAGTAAAGTTGCACGATACAAAATTAATACACAGAAATCTGTTGCATTCCTATACACTAACGATGAACTAGCAGACAGAGAAATCAGGAAAACAATTCCATTCACAACTGCATCCAAAAGAATAAAATACCTCGGAATAAACGTAACCAAGGAAGTGAAAGACTTATACTCTGAAAACTAAAAGACACCCATGGGAGAAATTAAAGAAGAAACAAATAAATGGAAACACATTCTGTGCTTACGGATGGGAAGAATTAACACTGTCAAAAGGCCATCCTGCCTAAAGCAATGTACAGATTCAATGCAATTCCTATCAAAATACCAACAGCATTCTTCAATGAACTAGAGCAAATAGTTCTAAAATTCATATGCAATCCAAAAAGACCCCGAATAGCCAAAGCAATCCTGCGGAGGAAGAATAAAGTGGGGGTGAATTAGCTCCCCAACTTCAAGCTCTACTACAAACCACAGTTTCAAATTCAAGACAATTTGTTACTGACACAAGAACAGACCCATAGACCAATGGAACAGAATAGACAGCCCTGATATAAACCCAAGCATATATGGTCAATTAATATACGATAAAGGAGCCATGGACATACAATGGGAAATGACAGCCTCTTCAACAGCTGGTGTTGGCAAAACTGGACAGCTACATGTAAGAGAATGAAACTGGATTATTGTCTAACCCCATACACAAAAGTAAACTCAGAATGGATCAAAGATCTGAATGTAAGTCATGTAACCATAAAACTCTTAGAAAAAAACATAGGCAAAAATCTCTTGGACATAAACATGAGCAACTTCTTCGTGAGTATATCTCCCCGGGCAAGGGAAACAAAAGCAAAAATAAATGGGACTATATCAAACTAAACAGCTTCTGTACAGCAAAGGATACCGTCAGTAGAACAAAAAGACATCCTACAGTGTGGGAGAATATATTTATAAATGACATATCCGATAAGGGATTGACATACAAATTATATAAAGAGCTCATGCACTTCAACAAACATAAAGCAAATAAGCCAATAAAAAATGGGCAGAGGAGCTGAATAGACGTTTGTCCAAAGAAGAAATTCAGATGGCCAACAGGCACATGAAAAGATGCTCCACATCACTAATCATCAGAGAAATGCAAATTAAAACCACAATGAGATATCACCTCACACCAGTGAGGATGGCCAATATCCAAAAGACAAACAACAAATGTTGGCAAGGATGTGGAGAAAGGGGAACCCTCCTACACTGCTGGTGCGAATGTAAAATAGTTCAACCATTGTGGAAAGCAGTGTGGAGTTTCCTCAAAAAACTCAAAATAGAAATGCCATTTGATCCAGGAATCCCACTCCTAGGAATTTACCCTAAGAATGCAGCAGCCCAGTTTCAAAAAGACAGATGCACCCCTATGTTTATCGCAGCACTATTTACAATAGCCAAGAAATGGAAGCAACCTAAGTGTCCATCAGTAGATGAATGGATAAAGAAGACATGGTACGTATACAGAATGGAATATTCTTCAGCCATAAGAAGAAAACAAATCCTACCATTTGGAAGAACATGGATGGAGCTGGAGGGTATTATTCTCACTGAAATAAGGCAGAGGAAGAAAAGTATCAAATGATCTCACTCATATGTGGAGTATAAGAACAAAGAAAAAACTGAAAGAACAAAATAGCAGCAGACTCACAGAACCCAAGAATGGACTAACAGTTACCAAAGGAAAAGGGACTGGGGTAGATGGGTGGGAAGGGACGGAGAAGGAGGAAAAAGCAGCATTATGATTAGCACACATAATGTCGCGGGGGGGCGCGGTATACGGTGAAGGCAGTTTAACACAGAGAAGGCAAGTTGTGATTCTATAGCATCTTAGTACGCTGATGGACAGTGACTGTAATGGGGTATGTGGTGGGAACTTGATAATAGGGGCAGTCTAGTGACCATAATGTTGCTCATGTAATTATACATTAATAATACCCCCCAAAAAATGAAAAAAAAAAAAAAACGTCAAGGAGTGTTTGAGCAATTATGACGGTAAGATGCAAAGTGGACTCTTCTGATCCTTTGCTTTTCCTCCTAAATATTACTTGGAAGAATTACCTGTGAGTTAGGGGAGAACAATAAATGGCTAGTATAAATAGAACAGTCAAGTACTCAGAAAGTTTTTGGACACCTTTGTCCCATGTGTAGCCATGTATCTTGGTTATCTTTATTCCTTGAATTGGTCATATAAATTGAGTCATACCCTATTGGGTGATGGCACTAATGCCGAGGACCAAAGGGTTTGAATTGTTTTTATTGGTCTGAATTTACGTAACTATTTTCCTAGTTGCTATTTCAATGTCTGAGTCAATTTGGTGTCTTTATACTAATGTAGGCTTTGGTATGGTCCCTGTGAAGAACACGAAAGGCTATGCCCAATATGCAAATAAATAAACCTGCATTTAGAGTGAAGGGTGATTTTATGAATCAAAATAACCCAGAGACTTTACTATTTTTTAAAATCTTTTAAAGCATAACAATTGTTGATTAAATGATGAAAGTTTTATTTATATATTATAATAGAGATTCATAGTGTTATAAAGAAGCATTTTTGACTCTAGGACCTCTAAATATATTGCTCATGAATCTTCCAGAAGAATTTTGAAAAAACGTATTTTCTCTTCCAGGTTACAGTTGTCATCTAAGTTTTTAAATTATGAATTAAATCATATAAAAAGATCGTTTTGATGTGGATGTTAACGTTGATATTAAAAAGTTGTCTTTAGAGTCTAAAGATAAGAGTGAGGGGAGAACCATTTCCACATGACAGTAAATATTTCTGAAAATCTGCATCTCAAAGAAACAATAGGAACACTGGCAAAAATTGGTTAAAATAAACATTTTCAGAACTCTGAAAATTAACCAAAGGCTTGCAACAATCTAAAGAGTGTTTTTTGAAGAAAAGCTGAATACTCAGAAGAACAGTAACTTTTGTAGTGTTTTACTTGTTCTATTACCATTCTGTCTCCTCAGCTCTACAGTAATCTTGAAAACCAATAGCCTCACAATCACCGAAGGTATGAAAACAAGAAGCCTAACATCCACTGAAGTGGGCAGTTCAGAGCTCTCCCAAAAGCCCCATTGCCAGGGAATTATCTTTATTTGACTTGTCTGGCAGTTCCTTGAAAAATGCTTACTTGCAGGGTTTATCTTTCTTTAATCTGACTCTGCTTATTCAGTGGAAACAGTCTTTTCCCCAGAATGTGTGGCAGTTGTTCAACATTACTGATGCCTGAGGTGGTGATAACACTTGGGGTAAAGAAGGCTGACCAATAAGCTTAAAAGGAAATACTAGGACCTAAGACACAGGAAGGGGGCTTTGATGTGCTCTGACATGTTCTTGGAAATCTATGTCCACGTGCTGAGGAAAGTCCTGACAAGGCCCTAAGTTCTCACCTCTGACTGACCTTAAGAGTCTGCACAAGCAGAAAATGATGTCTAAGTCAGATTTGTAAACTCTGTCCTGGAGCATTGAAGGTACGCCTCAACATGCACATACAATTCCACGGCAAAGGTTGGAATACTTATTGGTTCAAGGCATTTAAGGAAGTCTCTGTCTAAAGTAAGCTGACTACTGAGCTAACCAATCAGAGACTTCAGTGGCCGCACACAACCAAGAATGTAGACTTTATAGTATTAGTTCCAGAAAAGGCACTAAACAATACAATAAAAACAAACATCTGGGGAGGTAGAGGAATCTAATTTACAGAGTTGCAATCTTATTTAAAATATAGTTTTCAACAAATAATTATTAGAAGAGATAGGAAAGTATGGCCCATATGCAATAAAAGATAGTCAATAAATACTATACTGAGGAAAGCCAGACATTGGACTCAAAAGATAAGAAGAATGGATGAAAAACATACAATTATATGCTATCTACAATAGATACATTTTAGATTGAGAGACAAATAGTTTGAAAGTTAAAAGAGTGGTAAAAGAAGTAACTTGTAAACAATAACTAATAGAGAGCTAGAGTGGCTGGATTACTATTAACAAAATATGTTTTAAGATCAAAGTTACTAGAGACAAAGAAAGACATTTTATAATGAGGAGAGAGTATCTACCAAGAGGACATAACAAGTCTGATCAATATAGGCACTTAATAACATAGTCCTGATATACATGGATAAATCTGACAAACGGAAGGGAGATCATGCAACCAGTATTAGAGCACCTTAATATATAAAGGAAATACTAAACTAAAGGGAAAAATAAACAGCAACACAATAATAGTTGGGGACTTTTCTACTCCAGTCTTATCAGTGGAGAGATCATTCAAACAGAGAATCAAAAAGGAAACAGTGGATTTGAACAGTACTTGTAGGCCAGACGGACCTAACAGACATACCGAATAGTCCATTCAATATCAGCAGAATATACTTTCTTTTTATGCACATATGGAACATTTCTTAGGGTAGATTACATGTTAGGCCACAAAACAAGTCTTACCAAATTAACAGTGATAAAAATTATTCAAATATCTTTTCTGACTACAAAGATATAAAATAAATTAATAACAGAAAGATGAAAGATTCACAAATATTTGGAAATTAACACACCTCATGATCAACCAGTGGATAAAGAAGAAATCAGAAGAAAAATTAAAAATTATCTTGAGACAATTGAAAATGGAAAAACAATATACCACAACTTATGAGATGCAGCAAAAGCATTTCTAAAAGGAAACAAAAGCTATAAGCACATACATCAAGAAAAAAGAAGGACGCAAATAAACAACCCAATATTACACCCCAAGGAACAAAAGAAGAAGAACTAAGCCCAAAGTTAGCAGAATGAAGGAAACAAAATTAGAGCAAAGATAAGACTAGAAATAAATGGAGTAGAATATAGGAAAACAGAAAAAATTAGCAAAACTAAGAGTTGGTTCTTTGAATAAACAAAATTGACAGGTCTTTAGCTAGACTAAGCAAGAAAAAAAGAAAGGACTCAAAATTATAAATGAAAAAGGAAACATTACAACAGATACTACAGAAATACAAAGAACCATGAAAGACTACTGTTAATAATTATATCCCTATATATTGGACAATCTAGAAGAAATGGATAAGTTCCTAGGTAAATTCAAGCCTACCAAGACCGAATCAAAGAAATGGAAAACCTCACCTGACCAGATCAGTGAGTAAACGGATTGAATCAGTATAAAAAACCTCCCAACCACGATAAGCCCAGCACCCAGTGGTTTCACTTGTGAATTCTAATATTTAAAGGAGAATTGACATCAGTCCTTCTCAAAGTCTTCAAAAAAAATTCAAGTTTTCAAAAACAATTGAAGAAAATAATAAGAAAACCCAACTTCATTTTATGAAGCCAGCATTACCCTGATACCAAAGCTAAAGCCATATAAGGACACTTCAAGAGAAGAAAATTGCAGGCCCCTAGTGACTATAAATGGACAAATCCTTAACAAAATACTAGCAAACTAAATTCACAAGCACATTAAGAGGATCATATAACATGATAAAGTGGGATTCATCTCTAGGAGGCAAGGATATTTGAACATACACAAATCAATAAATGTGATTTATTACACTAATAGAATGAAAGATAGAAATCATATAGTCATCTCAGTAGATGCAGAAAAACCATTTGACACAATTCAATATCCTTTCATGATAAAAAAACATTAATAAATTGGATGTAGAAGTATACCTCAACATAACAGGGGCCACATATGACAAACCCACCGATAACATCATACTCAGTGGTAAAATGTTGAAGACTTTTCTTTTTAAATCAGTAACAAGACAAAGGTTTATGTTCTAACTATTATTACTCAACTTCATAATGGAAGTCCTAGCCAGAGCAATCAAGCAAGGAAAAGAAATAAAAAGCATCCAAATCAGGAAGGAAGAAATAATACTGTCTCTATTTGTAAATGACATGATCTTAAATGTAGAAAACCTTAAAGACTCCATGAAAAGACTGATAGAACTAATGAAGCAGTTGATTAAAGATTCAGCATACAAAGTCAGTATACAAAAATCTATAGTGTTTCTATACACCAAAAACAAACTATTCTGAAAAGGAAATAAAAGATCCCAGTCATGATAGCATCAAAACCAGTAAAATACTTAGGAATAAATTTAATCAAGTTGTGAAAAACCTATACACTGAAAATCAAAATACATTGATGAAAGAAATTGAACATACCAATATATGGCAAAATGTACCATGTTCATGATTGGAGGAATTAATATTGTTAAAATAAGCATACTACCCCAAACCACCTATAGATTCAGTGCATTTCCTGTCAAAATTTCAATGGCTGTTTTTTTTAAACAAGTAGAAGAAATAATCCTAAATTTCTATGCAGCCACAAAGACTCCAAGTAGCGAAAGCAATCTTGAGAAAGAAGAAAAGTCCAGATGCATTACATTTCCAGATTACAAAGTATACTACAAAGCTATAGTAATCAAACCAATATGGTACTAGCATAAAAGTATAGACATATTACAACAAACTTAAAAACTTTGGACATGAAAGGACACAGTTAACAGAGTGCAATGACTGCCTATGGAATAGGAGAATATATTTGCAAGCCATTTATCTGTTGCATAGTTTATATCAGAATATGCAATGAACTCCTGTAATTCTACAGAGAACTCCTATATCTTCCACATAAGACTGCTCCTTCAAGACTGGGAGAGGTAGCTTACTTACCTAATGCATAGAGACAAAGACAGAGAATTACAGAACAGAAAAAATGATGTAATGAGTGGGTAAAAGACTTGAACATACATTTTTTCAGAGAATAATATGTTTGATGATAATATAAAGTAACCAACCAGCACATGAAAAGATGCTCAAAGTCACTAATTATCAGAGACATGCCAATGAGAAGAACTACAATGAGATACCATCTCACACCCATTAGGATGGCTGCTTATAAAACAAAAACAAACTGAGTATTTGGAGAAATTGGGACTCTTGTACACAGTGGGGTTGTAAAGTGGTGCACCCTTAGGAAAATAGTATGGAGGATCTTCAGAAAATTAGAAAGTCATTCAAAACCATTAGAAAAATGACAGAGCTATCACATGTATGGATATATTTCCAAAACAGTTGAAAGCAGGATATCAAAGTGATATTTGCAAGCCCATCTTCATAGCACTATTCACAATAGCCAAGTGGAGCAACCCAAATCTTCATGAATGGGTGAATGGTTAAGCAAAAATGTAGTATATAATAGAATGAAGTATTTCTCAGCCTTAAAAAACAGGGAAATTCTGACAGATGCTACAACATGGATGAACTTTCAGGATATTGTATCAAGTGAAATAAGCCAGTCATGAAAAGAAACACTGGGTCCAACCCCACCCACTAATATGATGTAGACATTGAAGGCACATCTTGCAGCTGGACTGAGTGCCAGCTCCATCCCCCAGTGCACCCCAGCTGAGGCCCTGCCACACACATCCCACATAGGAGACACTCCTTGAGTGCCTGGCTTTGTGACCAGGGGAGATAGCCCCCTGAGGCCATCTCCCACACAAAGCCACTCCTTCAAGACTAGGAGAGATGGCTGACTTATCTAATACGTAGGAAAAAATGTAGAGAATTAGGCAAAATGAGGAGACAAGAATATGTTCCAAATGAAAGAACAAGACAAAACCTCAGGAAGAGAACTAAAGGAAATAGAGGGAAGCAAACTACATGATAAAGAGTTCAGAGTAATAATCATGAAGATGCTCACCAAATTCAGGAAAAGAATGGATGAACACAATGAAAATTTCAACAAAGTGAAAAAATATAAGGAAGTGCCAAACAGAAGTAATAACTGCACTGAAAAATACATTAGAGGAGTTCTAGCAACTTGAAGAAGTAGAAAGACTCAGTGAGCTAGAGACAAAGCCATGGAACTCATCAAAACACAGCAGAAAAAGAAAAAGTATAGATTCCTTAAAGGATCGTCAGGACATCAGTGGAATAAAATTTGCATTATAGGTATCTCAGAAGGAGGAGAGAGAAAAGGGCCAGAAAAAAAATATTTGAATAAATAATGACTGGAAACTTACCTAATCTGGGGAAGAAATCACATATTCAGGTCTAAGAAGACCAGAATTTCAAATAAAATGAACCGAAAGAGATCCACACAAAGACATTTTGTAATTAACATGGTAAAAATTAGAAAGAGAATCCTAAAAGCACCAGAGAAAAACAACTTGTTACATACCAAGGAAACCCTTAAGGCTGTCAGCAGAGTTTTCAGCAGAAACTATACAGGCCAGAAAGAAGTGGCATGACATATTCCAAGTGCTGAAAAGAAAGAAACTTCCAACAAAGAGCTCTCTACCCAGCAAGGTTATCATTCAGAATTAGAGGAGAGATTAGGAGCTTTTCAGATTAGCAGAAGCTAAGGATCATCACCATGAAATAGCCCTATAAGAAATATTAAAGAGATTTATTTAAGCCTAAAAGAAATGGCACTCATTAGTAATAACAAAATATCTGAAAGTAAAAATCTCACCAGAAAAGATACATTTTTAAGAAAGGTAGTGGATCAGTTACTTATAGAGCAAACATGAAGGTTAAAAGTTCAAAGTAGGAAAATTGAATAAAATTACAATAATTACAATAGTTAAGGGAAAAAAATAAAAAGAAAATAAAATTGGAGTAGTAAAAAGGTAAAGCTTTGGAATGTGTTTAAAATTAAGTTTTCTTCAACTTAAAATGGACTGCTGTTTACATAGGATGTATTGTGGGTTTCACAGCAACTACAAGGGAAAAACTTAATGGTAAATATACAAAGAAAATGAGAAAGAAATCTAAACATGGCACTAAAGAAAGACATCAAACCACAAGGGAAGAGAGAAACAGAAAAACAAAGGAACAGAGAGGAACACCAAACAGCCAGGAAACAATTAACAAAATTGCAATAAGTATATAGTTAATAACAGTTACTTTAGATGTTTAGAATTCACTAGATTCACGAATCAAAAGACAGAGTGGTGAATGGATTGTAAAACAAGATTTGTCTGTATGCTGCCTACAGAGACTAACTTCCAAAATAAGGACACATGCAGACCAGAACTGAAGGGGTGGAAAAAATACTCCATGCAAATGGAAATGAAAAGGCAGTTGGAGTAGCTATACTCATAGCAGATGAAATAGATGTTATTACAAAGACTGTGATAAAAGATAAAGAAGGCATTACATAATGATAAGGGTGAGTCAATCCAACAAGAAGATATAACATTTATATATTCACCCAACAGTGGAGTACCAAAATACGTAAAGCAAATATTAACAGATATAAAGGGAGAATTGAAAGCAATACAGTAATAGTAGAACACTAATACCCCACCCACTTTCCTCAATAGGTAGATCATTGAGACGAGAAATCAGTAAGGAAGCATCAATCTTAAATGACATGTTAGACCAGATGGACTTAATAGATATACACAGAACATTGCATCCAAAAGCAGCAGAATACACATTCTTCTCAAGACACATGGAACATTCTCCAGGATAAATAACATGTTACCACAAACCAGTTTCAAATTTAAGAAGACCAAAGTCATATCAAGCATCTTTTCCAACCACTCTGGTAAGAAACTAGGAGTTAATCACAAAAGAAAATGGAGAAAAACCACAGACATGTGAAGATTAACATGTTACTGAACAACCAATGGGCCATGGAAAAAATTAAAACATAACTAGAGACAAATAGAAACAAACACAACCTACCAAAACCTTTGGGCTGCAGCAAAAATGGTTCCAAGAGGGATGTTCGTAGCAATAGAAACCTACCTCAGGAAACTAGGAGAATTTCAAATAACCTAACTTTATAACTAAAGGAACCAGAAGATGAGAACAATGGGCAAAATTGGCAGAAAGAAGGAAATAATACAGAGCAGGAGTAAATGAATTAGAGACTAAGAAGACAATAGAAAAGATCAGTGAAACTAAAAGGTGGTTCATTGAAAAGTTAAACAAAATTGATAAACTCCTAGCTAGACTAACCAAGAAAAAGAGAGAGGACTCAAATAAATGAAATCAGGAATGAAAGAGAAGTTACAGTTGATACCACAGAAATACAAGGGGTCATAAAGAGACTACTACAAACAGTTATATGCCAGTGCGCTGGACAACCTAGAAGAAATGGATGAATTCCTAACAACATACAATCTTTCAAGATTGAATTGTGAAGAAATAGAAAATCTGAATAGACTGATTACCAGTAAGAAATATGAATCAGTAACCCAAAACCTTCCAACAAATAAAATTCCCAGAGCAGACAGCTTCATTGGTGAATTCTACCAGACATTCAAAGATTATTTATTTAATACCTATCCTTCTTGAGCTTTCCCAAATAATTGAAGAGGACGGAAAGCTTCTAAATACTTTTTACAATGCCAGTGTTACCCTGAAACCAAAACCAGACAAGGACAACTAGATGCAAAAATCCTCAAAGTTTTACCAAACAATCCAACAATACATTAAAAGGATCATACACCAGGATCAAGTGGGATTTATTTTAGGAATACATAGATGGTTCAACATCTGCAAATCATTCAACAATGTACATCCTATTATCAAAAGGTAAGAATCATACAATCATCTTAATAGATGCAGAAAAGATTTTGATAAAACTCAGCATCCATTTGTGGTAAAAATGAACAAATTGGATATACAGGGAATGCACCTAAACATGATAAAGGCCTTGTATGACAATCCTATATCTAACATACTCAACAGTGAAAAGCTGAAAGATTTTACTCTAAGACAAGGAATAAGACAAGGATGCCCACTCTTACCACTTTTATTCAACAAAGTACTGAGAGTTCTGGGCACAGTAGTTAGATAAGAACAGAAATAAAAGGCATCCAAACTGTAAAAGAAGACACAAAATTGTCACTGTTTGCAAATAACTTGATAGGAAAACCTGAAGAGTCTGCCAAAAAAAAGAACTAATGAATGAATTCAATTAAGTTGCAGGATACAAAAAGTTGAAGGATATAAGGAAATCTGTGACATTTATATGCACTCATAATAAAATATCAGAAAGGAAATTAAGAAGGCAATCTCATTTACAATTGCATCAACAAGAATAAAATACCTGGAAATAAATATAGCTAAGGAAGTGAAAGATCTGTATACTGAAAACTACAAGATACTGATGAAACAAATTAAAGAAGACACAAATAAATGGGAAGATATTCCATGCTTGTAGATTGGAAGAATTAATGTTGTTAAAATGTCCATACTACTGAAAACAATCTATAGGTTCACTGCAACATCTGTCAAAATTCCAATGGCATACTTCACAGAACTAGAATAATTCTAAAATTTGTGTGGAACCACAAAAGATCCCCAACAGCCAATGCAGTCTTGAGAAAGAAGAACAAAGCTGTAGGTATCTTGAGCGCTGACTTCAAACTATAATACAGAACTACAGCAATCAAAACAGTATGGTATTGGTATAAGACAGATATACAGATCTATAGAACAGAATTGAGAGCCCAGAAACAAACCCACACATATATGGACAATTAACCTATGACAAAAGAGCCAAGAACATAAAATGGAGAAAGGATAAATGGTACTGGGAAAACTGGACAGCCACATGAAAAGAATGAAATTAGACCACTATCTTACACTATACACAAAAACAAACTCAAATGAGGTAAAGATTTGGATGCAAGACTTGAAAAGACTATAACATTCCTAGAAGAAAATGTAAGCAGTAAACCCCTTAACATGAGCCTTAGTGATGTCTTTATGAGTCTGGCTCTATAAAGACAAGGGAAGAAAAACAAAAATAAACAATTGGGGTGATATCAAACTAAAAAGCTCTGCACAGCAAAGGAAACCATCATCAAAACCAAATGGTGATATACTTATTGGAAGGAAATATTTGAAAATAATATATCTGAAAACATGTTAAATATTCAAAATATATAAAGAACTCATACAACTCAATAGAAAAACAAACAATCCAACTTAAAAATGGACAGATTTGAATAGACATTTCTCCAAAGAATACAAGGAGATACCCAACAACCTCATGAAAAGATGCTCAGCATCACTAATTATTAGTAAAATGCAAATTAATGCCATAATGAGGTTAATACCTTTTAGCATGACTGTTTTCAAAAAAGATAAATAACAACCGTTAGAGAAGATGTGGAGAAAAGGAACCCCTTGTTCACTTGGTGGGACTATAAGTTGGTGCAGCCACTATAGAAAACAGTTTGATTTTTCAAAAACTTAAGAACTACCATGTAACCCAACTATTCCATAACTGTGTATTTATCCTAAAACACAGAACAATCCATAAAGATTTATGCATCCCTATACTTATTGCAGCATTATTTACAATGGCTAGTATATGGAAACAATCTAAATGTCTATCAATAGATGAATGGATATTTATACAGTGGAATACTACTCAGCCATAGAAAATGTAATCTGGCCATTTGCGACAATGTGAGTGTATTATGCTAATGAAATAAGTCAGATAGAAAGAAAGTTACCATGTGATTTCTTTCATATGTGTAATCTCAGAAAATAAAACAAACAAAATAAAATAAAAACTAATTCAAACACAGAAGATAGACCAGTGGTTACCAGAGGGAAAAAAGCTTAGGGGTTGGATGAAATGGGTTAAATGGGTCAACTATATGGTGATGAATGGTAACTGGATTTGTGATGTGTCACTTTGTAGTGTATATAAATACTGAATTACAAAGGTGTACATCTGAAACTTGTTTAAAAAGAAAAGAAAATATGACTCAATTTATATGAGGTATCTAAAGCAGTCAGATTCATAGAAACAGAATATAGGATGATGGTTGCCAGAGGCCTGGGGATAGGGAGGAAGAGAAACTTTTTTAATGGGGTGTCGAGTTTAAGATTTGTAGGATGAAAAAGTTCTGGAAATCTATTTCACAATAGTGTGAATATACTTAATACTACTTAATTGTACACTTAAACATGGTTAAGTTGGTAAATTTTTTATGTGTTTTTTTAAGCATAATTGAAATGCAAATGCAAAAACAACTTGCCACAAAGCTATAAGAATGAAGAGATTGTTATACTGGCATCGAACCAGACATCTAGGTCAATACAATAGAACTGAGCATTCATAAGTAAACACTTATATGTATGGCCAGCTTGGTTTTTGTCAGGAATGCCAAAACTGTTCAGTAGGGGAAAGAATAGCCTTCTCAAAAAATGGTGCTGGGACAACTAAATAGCCACATGGAAAAGAATGAAGTTAGGTCTGTATTTCCTACCCTGTACAAAAATCAACGCAGAATTGGTCAAAACAGTCAAACTCTCAGGAAACATAAGAGTAAATCTTTGTGACCTTGGATTAGACAATAATTTGTTACATAAGACACCAAAAGTGCAAGCAGGAAGAGAAAAAGGTAAACTGGATCTTAACATTAAAACATTTTTGTGCTTCAAAGAACACAATCAACAAAGTGGAAGACTACCCACAGAAGGGAGAAAACATTCACAAAGTATGTGTCTGATAAGGAGCCTGTGTCCAGAACATGTA
Source organism: Phataginus tricuspis (assembly GCA_029783875.1). Taxonomy (NCBI): domain Eukaryota; kingdom Metazoa; phylum Chordata; class Mammalia; order Pholidota; family Manidae; genus Phataginus; species Phataginus tricuspis. The sequence goes on along the minus strand of JAQQAC010008525.1, from coordinate 739,991 downwards.
ATGAGCTCTTACAACTCAATAATGAAAGGACAAATAACTCAGCCAGAGCAAAGGATGTGAATAGGCTTTTCTTCAAAGACTATGTATAGAAATATCCAATAAGCACATGAAAAGATGCTGAATCTCATTAGTCTTCAGGGAAATGTAAAGCAAAACTACAAGATACCAATTCACAACCACTAGGATGGCTAAAATAAAAAGGACAGATAAATTTTGGCGAGGATGTAGGGAATTTGAGACTCCATACCCTTCTAGTGAAAGTGTAAACTGGTGCAGCCATTTCAGAAAACATTCTGACAGTTGCTCAAGTGATTAAATATAGTCACCATATGACTGAGCAATCCCACTCCTGAATTATATACTTAGGAGGAATGAAAACATAACTTGGACACAAACATTTATAGCAACATTATTCATAATAACCCAAGTGTGGGGACTGTCCAATATCCATCCACTTCTGAAAGGATAAACAGAATTTGGTATATTCATACAATGGAATGTTATTTGGCAATAAAATTAAATACTGACTCATTCTACAATATGGATGAACCTGAAAAACATCATGCTAAGCAAAAGAAAGCCTGTCATAAAAGGCCACATTTTATGTGACTCCATTTATGTGAAGTGTTCTGCAGAGGCAAATCCATATAAATAAAACGTAGAGTAATGGTTGCCAGGAGAAGGGTAGTGGGGACGGGAGATGTGGAAGTGACTGCTAATGGATATGGGGTGTCTTTTGGGGTGATGAAAATGATCTGAATTTAGATAGTGTTGATGGTGACACAACTTTATCAGTATACTAAGAATTACTGTGTAGTTCAAAAATGTGAATGTTACGTGAATCACGTATCAATAAAGGTGACACCTAAAAAAACGTTATAATGAGTTGACACTCTTCTATCATAAAAAAAATCAATTCTTTTTGTTCCATTTTTGTTCCTTCCAGTGGTCATAATTTGTCTACTTTCCCATATTTTTTATTCCCCTCATGTAATATGTTTTTATACTTGGGACTCTTTTATTGATACTTATTTGCAACAAACAGCTATAAAGGAAAGTTTTGATTTCTTATGATTGTAAGATTTCCAGTGTTTAAATCATTCTAAAGGAAATTTCAATCATTATTAACAGTACAAAATTGATTTAAAAAATCTTACAAGTGTTTAAATTCACCAAATCACATACTAAAAAACATTTTGTTCTTTAACTGATGATTAAATTATGACCTCTTTTAATTTTGTTAAAAGCAAAGAATTGGATTCCACCTGAGTTGGAAAATAATTTGTTATCTAATCATCATTCATTTTCTCAGATCCTAGGAACATGTCCAAAATGGTCTTGACAAGTCATATGGAAATGATTATTGATCATAATTGGTTACTTTTTACCTTGAGGCACCTTGTTTGAGCTGATAAATATTGGGGAAATTGGGATGTTGTCTTCTCAACATGTCATGAGACGGTATTTTTTACTAGAGTTCCACTTTGTGCTTTAAATATGTTTTCATCAAAATTTAAGACTGTGAATTTAACTTACTCAAATTGTGGGAAATAACTACCAAATAAATTAATTGGCAAAGCCAGTTCTCATTGATAAAACACTCATCCCGTCTCTCTGACTCTGCCCTCTTTGCTGATGGAAAAAGCAGTGTTTTTAACAAAAACTATTTAGCACTTTCACTACAATAGGTAGTGTGAGTTGGACAAATTGTTTCATGTTGTAAAGTAGAAGGGCAGTTGTGAGATGGGAATTGGGAAGCACTTGCTTTTAAGATAGATGGGTATGTGCCTCAGGGAGATCTGTATGACCTGCTTCCTTAAAACTACCCATGGCTTCATGTTGTCTTATGTGCAGGAATATTCTGCCCCAGCTTAAAGATTCCCGTTCATCCTTCTGTCTCTTATAAATAAAATGGTCTTGCAGAGCATACAGTTTATTTGTATGTGTATAGTATGTGGGGATATTCATGTGTTGGTACACTCTGTGTGCACTTGGACATTTTGCCAGAGGTCCCCTGCCCGTGCACCTGCGTTCTACCTCTCCCTCCTGCACTTGGGAGGCTTCTGTTGGTGTCCAGACTGAACCTCAGAGCCCCGCACAACTGGCAGCTTTATTTGTAGATTGGAGCTGACATTGGAGGTGATTCTCTATCATAGCAATTTTGTTAGTTTTCTTAGTTCAGCACATTTGTATCTTTCTGCTTTGTGTAGTTTATATTTTGTAAGTGCGTTTTGTTTATCAGTTTTCTTTGGTTAAACTTACTATCCTTAAATCAGCTTGGAAACGTGGGTTTGGAGACAGTTCTCCGTGGTCTCCTGCTCTTCTGTACGTTTGTGAACAGTAGCTTTGGTTGCCTTTGCTCCAGTCTGTGTTTCCACGATCACTTCTGTAGTGGGCAGCGCTGGAGGATGCAGTGACTCCAGAATAGCATACGGCCTTACTTGTAGCCTTGGAAGTTAAGAGCTGCTTTCTCCTTTAGCGCAAAGGCGTAGGCATGCGTACTGCCCATTACAGAGACTCAGATCCCCAAACCTCAGGGCTTCTCTCCTGTGTCACTGTGTGTACAGGTGTCACCTGCTGCTATTCAGGTTGCTCGGTGAGAGTTGGGACTCAGGAAACTGCAGCAGAAAATGCTGATATGCTGGCTACTCCTATTTCTTAATGAACTTCTGTGCCTCTGACTCAGGAGTCTTAACTGCTTCCGCCAGCATTCATGAGATTGTGACAAACTAATTTATTACTTGAAGGTGTGCTAGCATTTCAGATCCTTCACAGACTGTATCAGGAAATACAAGTGAACAAGCAAATAAATAGATATCAGAGTTTGGCTAAGATAAATCATTTTTACCCATGTTTTTCTTTATTTTTACTTTTATTTTAAATTGAAGTCTTCTTGACATATATTAGTTTTAGGTGTGGAACAAAGTGATTCGACAATGATACACATTATGAAGTGCTCGCCGTGATAAGGGTAGTTACCATCTGTCAACATATAGACATATTGAAATATTTCTGATTATCTTCCCTATGCTGTACTTTTTATCCCCATGACTTACTTTATAACTGGTAGTTTGGAACTCTTAATCCCCTTCACCTGTTTCACCCAGTCTCCTCACCCTCTCCTCTGTGGCAACCACCAGTTTGTTCTCTGTATTTGTAAATCTGTTTCTATTTTTCGTTTGTTCATTTGCTTTGACTCTACATATATGTGGGATGTTATGTTCTTTGTCTTTGTCTGACTTTTCTGACTTAACATAACACTCTCTAGGTCCATCCATTTTGTCACAGGTGGCAAGATTTCATTCTTTTTTATGGCTTAGAAATATCCCATTGTATATATATTCTTTATCCATTCATCAATTGATGGACATTTAGGTTGCTTCCACGTCCTGGTTTTGTAAATAACAGGACAATACACATAAGAATGCCTTTATCTTTTTGATATTAGCATGGGTTTATTTATGGGCTCTCTATTCTGTTCCATTGATCTATGTGTCTATTAGTGTTTTCTGTTTTGGGATAAATGCCCAGGAGTGGAATTACTGGGTTGTATGTTATTTCTATTTTTTGAGGAAATACATACTGTTTTCCACAGTGGCTGCACCAATTTACAATCCCACTGACATTGCATGAGGGTTCCCTTTTCTTCTCATCCTCTCAAACAGGTGTTATTTCTTGTCTTTTTGATACTAATCATTCTATCTAGTGTGAGGTGATAACACATTGTGGCTTTGTTTTGCATTTCCCTGATGATTAGGTATGTTGAGCATTTTTCATGTACCCATTTGACATCTGTATTGTCTTATTCAGAAAAATGTCTATTGCTCATTTTTTAATTGGATTTTTTTTTGCAACAAAGGCTGCCTTTTTGTTGATAGTTTCCTTTGCTGTGCAAAAAAACTTTTTAGTTTGGTGTAGTCCAATTGTTTATTTTTGCTTTTGTTTCTGTTTCCTGAAGAGACAGATCCAGAAAAATACTGCTTAAGGCTGATGTGCAAAAGTTTACTGCCTGTGTTTTCTTTTAGGATTTTTATGGTTTCCAGTCTTACATTCAAGTATTTAATCCATTTTTAGTTTATTTTTTTTATATGGTATAAGAAAGTGGTCCAGTTTCATTCTTTTGCAAATAGATGTCCAGCTTTCCCAACACCTTTACTGAAGACTGTCCTTTCCTTATTGTATATTCTTGCCTCCTATGTCATAATTAATAGACTGTATAAGCATGGGTATATTTATGTGCTCTCTATTCTGTCCCCTGCTTTGTCTGTTTTTATGTACTATACTGTTTTGATTACTGTAGCTTTGTATTATAGTTTGAAATCTGTGAGAGTGGTACCTCCAGCTTTGTTCTTCATTCTCAAGATTGCTTTGGCTATTTGGAGTCTTTTGTGGTTTCACTCAAATTTTAGGATTATTTGTTCTAGTTCCATGAAAAATGCTATTGGTATTTTGATTGAGATTGCATTGAATCTGTTGATTGGTTTGGGTAGTATGAACATTTTAACAAAATTTATTCTTCCATCTATGAACACAGTATATCTTTCCATTGACTAGTGTTGCCTTCCATTTCTTTCATCAGTGTCTTACAGTTTTCGGAGTACAGGTCTTTCATGTCTTTGGTTAAATCTGTTCCTAGGTATTTTACTGTTTTTGATGCAGTTTTATATTGGATTGTTTTTTAAATTTCTTTCTACACGTTCATTTCTAATGTGTAGAAATGCAACTGATTTCTGTATATTAATTTTATATACAGTCACTATTGAATTCATTTATTAGTTCTAATAGTCTTTTCATAGAGTCTTTAGGGTTTTCTATATACAATATCACGCCATTTGCAAATGATGACAGTTTTATGTCTTCCTTACCTATTTGGATGCCTTTTATGTCTTTTTCTTCTCTGATTGCTAGAAGTACAGACTTCTAGTACTGTGTTGAATAAAAATAGTGAGACTAGCCATTCTTGACTTGTTCCTGATCTTAGAGGAAAAGCTTTTAGCTTTTCATTGTTGAGTATGAATGTAGCTGTGGGTTTCTCATATATGCCTTTATTATGTTGAGATATGTTTCTTCTAAACCTACTTTGTTGAGGGTTTTTAAATCATGAATGGATGTTGAATTTTTTCAGTGCTTTCTCTGCATCTGTTGAGATGATCATATGACTTTTATCCTTTATTTTATTAATATGGTGTATCATGTTGATTGATTTGTGAATACTGATTCATCCTTGCACCCCTGGAATAAATTGCAATGATCATGGTCAGTGCTACTGTAAATGTATTTTTGAATTTAGTTTGCTAATATTTTGTTGATAATTTTTGCATCTATGTTCATTAGTGATATTGGTCTGTTATTTTCTTTTTTTGTGGTCTTTGTCTGGTTTTTGGTATCAGGGTAATATTGGCCATATTGAATGAATTTGGAACCATTCCTTCTTCTATTTTCGGGAACAGTTTGAGAAGGATAAATAGTAACTTCTCTTTAAATGTTTGTTAGAATTCACGTGTGAAGATATTTGTCCTAGAGTTGTTTTTTGGGTGTTTTTTGATTACCAATTCAATCATAAATAATTGTGTGCCTCTAAAAATTTATCCATTTCTTCTAGGTTGCCTGCATTATTAATGTATAATTTTTCATGGTAGTTTATAGTCCTTTGTATTTCTGTGGTGTCAGTTGTAACTTCTCATCTTTCATTTCTGATTGTATTTATTTGAATCCTCTTTTTCCTGATGAGTCTATCTAAAGGTTTATCAATTTTATCTTTTCAAAAAACCATCTCTTAGTTTCATTGAACTTTTCTTTTTTCTCTTTTTTTTTTTAGGCTCCATTTATTTCTTCTCTAATGTTATTGTTTCCTTTGTTCTACTAATTTGGGGCATTGTTTGTTCTTCTTTCTCTTCTTCCTTTTTGTGTAGGGTTAAATTTTTAATTTGATATTTTTCTTGTGTCTTGAGTTAGGCTTAGAACAGTATAAACTTTCCTCTTAGCACTTCTTTTCTTGCATCCCAGAGATTTTGAACCATTGTGTTTTCATTTTCGTTTTCATTTGTTTCCAGATATATTTTGACTTCCATGTTGACCCATTGGTCTTTAGTAGCATGTTCTTTATTTTCCAGGTGTATCTTCTTTTTTTCCAATTGTTTTATTGTAATTGACTTCCAGTTTCTTACTGTTGTATTTGGAAAAGTTGCTTGATATGATTTCAGTCTTCTTAAACTTTTGATATCTGATTTCAGTCTTCTTAAACTTATTGATATCTGTTTTCTGTTATTTCTCTATTCTGAAGAGTGTTCGTATGTACTTGAAAAGAACATGTACTCTGCTATTGTTGGGTGGAATGTTCTGTGTATATCTTTTAAGTCCATCTGGTCTGATGTCTTGTTTGAAGCCACTGTTCCCTTTTGATTTTTTGTATGGATTATCCATCCATTGATGTAAATGAGGCATTAAATTCTCCTAATATTATTGTATTAATTTCAATTCTCCCCTTATGTCTTTTAATATCTGTTTTCTATATTTAGGTGCTACTATGTTGAGTGCAGAGAAGTTTACAATTTTTTCATCCTCTTGTTGGATCGATCCCTTTATCATTATGTAATGCTCTTGTCTTTTGTTATACTCTTTGTTTTGAAGTCTATTTTGTCTGATAAAAGTATAGTTACACTGTCTTTTTTTCATGTCTGTTCTGCATGGAATATCTTTTTCCATCCTTTCACTTTCAGCCTGATGTGTCTTTAGGTCTGAAGAGAGTCTCAGTAGGTAGTATATAGATTGTTTTGTTTTTTTATCCATTCAGTTATCCTGTGTCTTTTGATTGGAGCATTTATACCATTTATATTTAAAGTAATTATTGATAGTTATGGACTTATTGCCATTTTGTTAATTGTTTTCTAGTTGATTTTATAATTCTTCCTTCTTTTCTTTTTCTTTGTGATTTGATGACTTTAGTCTTATGCTTGGATTACTTTTTTTTCCTTTTTTGTGTATCTGTAGGTTTTGGGTTTGTGGTTACCACAAGTTTCACATATGACAACCTATGTATTTAACAGTCTATATTAGGGTGATGGTCAGTTCTCACACATTCTATAAACACATTTTTTACTCCCTCCTCCATGTTTTTATGTATATACTTTACATCTTTTTGTTTATCTTGTATATCTCTTAACAAATTTTTCTAGGTATAATTGATTGTACCACTTTCTTCTTTTAACCTTCATACTAGTTTATGATTGATGTACTTTTATGGTTATATTTGCTTTGACCAATGGAATTTTTCCCTTTCATAGTCTTCTTCTAGTTTTGTCTTTCCTTTTCTGCTTCAAGAAATCCCTTTAATGTTTCTTCTAAAGCCCCTTTAGTGATGATGAACTCTTAACTTTTGTCTAGGAAACTCTTTGTCAATTCTAAATAACTCCAGGTAGAATTCTTGGTTGTAGGTTTTTTATTTTCAGCACTTTGAATATACCATTCCTCTCCTTTCTGTCCTGCAAAGTTTGTGCTGAAAAGTCAGCTGATACTTTATGGTGTTTCCCTGGTACATAATTAGTTGCTTTTCTCCTGCTGCTTCTAAGAGTCTCTCTTTATCTTTTATTTTCGATGTTTTAATTATCACATGTCTTGGTGTGGCCCTCCTCAGGGTCATCCTGTTTGTAGCTCTCTGTGTTTCCTGGACCTGGATGTCTGATTCCTTCCCTAGATTAGGGAAGTTTTCAGCTATTATTCTTCAAGTAAGTTTTCTTCCCCTTTCTCTCTTTTTCTGGGAGCCTTAAAATTTGAATTTTAGTATGTTTGATACTGTTTTAGAGGTCCCATTTTTTGAAATTCTTTCTTTTTACTCCAGCTTGGTTGCTCTCCTCTTTCCTGTTTTCCAAATTGCTCGATCCATTCTTCGGCCTCATCTCTTCTGCTGTTGAATGCCTCTAGTTTATTTTTCATTTTGTTTATTGTGTTCTTCAGCTCTGATTGGTTCTTTCATATTTTCTGTTTCTCTTGAAGTTCTTGCTGAATTCACCCAGTTTTCTCTAATGTCCAATGAGCATCTTTATGACCATTGCTTTCAACTCTTTATTAGGTAGATTGCATATCTCCATTTCATTTAGGTCTTTTTGTGACATTTTGTCTTGTTCTTTCATTGGAACATATTTCTGTGTCTCCTCATTTTGTCTGATTCTCTTCTTGTTTCTATGTATGTCTCCTGGTTTCAAAAGTAGTGGCCTTAGGTAGAAGATGTCCTGTGGGGCCAGAAGCCACAATCACCCCTGATCACTAGAATCAGGTACATTAGGGAAGTCCCCTGCAAGGACTGCATGCACCCTCCTATTGTGATTCAGCTGAAGTTGCTGGGCTTGCTGGTGAGTAGGGCTGATCCCCAGTCTGCCTGTCTGTAGTGTTAGGGCAGGACTGCTGCAGGCATACTGTTGGGTGGGGCTTGCCCACAGGGCAGCTGCTGGCTGAGACACTGGCTGTAGCTGCTGTGGGCTTGCTAGTGAGTGTGGTTAGCTCCAGAATTAGGTGGCTGATGGGCTTGTAGGTAGGCAAGGCTGGCCTCTTGCTACCCAGGAATTACTCTGGAAGGGTGCCAGTCTCATCTGGGGCTGCTTGCTTGCTCAGTATGTTGGGGCAGGAGCTGCTTTGTAGGGGCTCCCTCTGGGCAGGTGTGTTGTATGAGGTAGTTCTGCAGGGGAACTCTGGGACAGGGTGAGCGGTGCTAGCAAGGCAGATGGAGAACTGGCTCTCACCAGCATTTGGCCAGCTAGGCTGAAGGACAGCAAGAAAAATGACACCTGCCATTACTTCCTTTCTAGCCGAAAGCACCTACAGAACCCCACCCCTCCAGCACATGCCCTAATATCATCCAGTAAATCTCCTTCGTGTACAACCAGGCGCTTTTCAAACTGCAGCCCTTGTGCTGGATCTTGGATCAGGTGATGTAGTGTGCTGGCCCTTTAAGAGCAGGTCCTGTTTCCTGTAGCCCCCAGTGTGACCCATAGTTGAGATCCCTGATTTTCAAAGCTCCTGGATATGAGCCCTGTTGGTTTCAAAACCAGACATTATGGGGCTTGTCTTCCTAGTGCAGATCCCAATGTGGGGCGTGATGTGCCCTCCTCAGGGAGGACCTCTCTGCCTGTGATAGACCTTCCACTTGTGGGTCACATGAGGGTTCCCACCATGTCTCTGCCTCTTACCCTTCCCGCTGTGGCTTTTTGCCTATGGAAGTGCTGATCCCCTAGTCTCCAGGTCTCTTCAGAGTGAGCTGTTACATGGAGCTGTTGCCGTGGTGTGTCTGTGGGAGGAGGGAGCCCAGGATCCCCCCGCTGTACCATCCTCCTACTCTCGTTCCCATCCATGTTTTTCATTAAAATCTACATTATATATTTAAAGGTATCAGTTTTTTCAGTTTTTTTCATAGGTTAAAATAAATGTTTGGTGTAATTTTGCTATTTATATTTAATGGCAGTTCTAAAAGGATAAGCCATCTGTTTTTCTTATGCATATAAATTCTTATCATATGTATGTATGTACATATACACATATATCGGGTGGTGTGTATTCATGTTTTGAAAAATTAAATCAATCTTGCTTTGCTTAATCACATCTTTAAGAATCGATCTTAATCCTATGTATGTCATTATGATGTATTATTTGCTGTGTTCCAGAACATTGGGAAGAAGATGACCTGCCAAGAGTTCATTGCAAACCTCCAAGGGGTAAATGAGGGTGGTGATTTCTCCAAGGATCTACTGAAAGTAAGCACTGAAATAGTTGTTTTGCATTTGTTTCTATTTTTGGCTTACATTTTAATCCAAAGTAAACAGGCTGAGGCTCACTTAAGTGTATTGGTTTCTTGCTCTTGGTTTTATTGGTGATGTTTTCTATTGGGCCTTGTCCTTGGTGTCACAAACTGTAAAGTATCCTTCAACTAATAATTGCTAAAAGTCCACATTGTAATCAGTAATACTGAGATAACAAGTAGGTTTGGAATAATAGTGATATAAATAGTGGGAAGTTTTTAATTTATTTTGCAAGGAGACTGTCAGAACTTGAGAAAGGTCGCCAATGTATATTCATTATGGGAAAAAAAAAGGCATGCAGACTAATGGAAGCAGTTCTGACTATTCAGTCTCTAGTTACAGAGCCACTCAGGTTGTCTCTGGAATAAATTAAATATGAGTAATTGTAGAATACCTGAATTATTTGCACTCAACTTTATTATTGGCAACAATCAGCATGTTTTTCCTATAATTAGATTGGTTTCAAGGAGTCAACAAAATGGAGTTTATAACATTCTAAAGCTGTATAAATGAAATAGGCATTTGATCAAATACAAAATAGTGATTGATAATGGATGCAAATATTTTAGAAGTTGAGGATAAGATATGCACATTGAGAGTGTGATTTATACAGATTTCTATTTGAATCTGGCCTTTGTTTTAAAACTGCAAATACAGATTTCCTCTTGCAGTTGCTTTGAGTGAATGCTTGAAGGGCAGCATATTTGAATCATGGTATAATCTAGAAAGGTACCATTTGAAAGATAACTATTATGTTTTATACAAGTTCTAAACTATATAAAATATATAGAATAAAGTTCTGCCAGACTTGGAAAGAAATATATGCTGTAGAAAATGAAAGATGGTATAAAAATAGGGTTTTATGAGATTCTAAGTCTCACTGATTTTAATTGAAGCTCATTAAAAAACTGCACTATGAAAACAGTAGGAAGAAAAGTAGCTTCAAGTTATATAGGAAAGGTATTTTTTAAGTTGTTCTTTACAGAGCAAATGCTGCCATTTCTGAAACTCTAATTCCAAATGAGAGTGAGAAATAAAGGTGTTGGATTGTGACATGATAAATATGTTCTGTACATCATTGGTGATGCAGGTGCAGCTAACACAAGCCCCCAAGCTCACAAGCCTTTTTTTCAGACTAGTGGTATTAACATGGAAAATAATAGAGCCTTTTATGTAAGAACGGATTTGTGAGGCTTTTATCAAGTTATGGCAGAAGTAGAAATTGACAGGATTTTAGATTTGACTAGGAGACTCATGGTTGCATGCTTGATCATGGCAAATTACTGACGGATTTATAGCAGTTGTACAGAGCTGTCTGAAACCAAATGCATCTGCTGTAGTCAGTGGCTACCACTCACCTCGGGTTAACGTGTTCTTTGATTTACTCTGCCCAGAATTTACTGGATGATTTGTTGCAGTTGTACAAGTGAGATCATGTTTGCAAATCTCAAGGGGGCAAATATGTATAATTCTGTTCTTCATTTATGGTGGGAAGAGGACAGTGAAACGACGCTGAAAATGACAGCAGCACTTAGTATGGAAATTATCAAGTAATATCTGAGTCCCTTTCATAACAAACCCTAGCCACTCACCACCCAAGATGAGTTTTCCATTTCAGTAAAAATTTGACAGCGAATTTCAACGGGGAAAGGTTTTCCTCAGACCATTTTTGTTTCATGTGACTCTTCTCTGTGGCTATTCCTTTCCTCCTTCTCCCCCTCCTGCTCCTCCTCCCTCTCTCTTCCTCTGTTTCTCTTTATTTCTGCCTTTTACTTTCTCTTCTGTTTTGGTGTTCTTTTTGTCTCTTCTTCACTTTTCATTGCATAGAGGGAGAGATACAGGGGCTTTGGGCAATGTCTGCCAGTTATTTAAATTAAATTAGAAGGGAAGTAGCCATTTCGAAATAAACCTATATGAATGAAGGGAATAAACAATAGGTAGTAAGAGAAAAGGAGCCAGTGAAAGGTGACACAGAAACATACAGGTGGGAGGGCAGTACTGGCTGCACACTCATTCCACTTGACGGCGTCCAGACTGAAGATTTTGACAATGGGACACGAAACCCCAGTTGTTTTCTATCCCAGCTCTCTTCCTGCCACCTACATTCCATACTTAAATAATGTTCTCCCTGATACTTTATCCTAGTCATAGATAGCTCTTTAGTATTTTATTTTTCTTGAATGACAATTGAATTCAGTAGGTACCAACAGGCCTTAGAAACTAAGAATTAGCTAAAAATTTTCCTCTTTGACTTAAGAATTTCTATATCATCTTAATGATGCAGAGGATACAAATAACAAAATACCTAAGCCTTTCAGAATGATGCTGATATAACTAGAAAAAAAGTACCATTTGCAGTGTTTTAAAAGCATACCTCCTCCTAAATATGCTTAAACACACAAATAGCTTTACAGAATGGTTCCAGTTACAAGGCATTATCACTGGAAATCATTAAAAGTCTGGTAAATAAATCTTGTGTGGGCTAGTCAATAACATTCCACCTTTTCAGGCTATTGCTTTTGATTGAATTTGTGACTTTAGAATAGTATTCAGAAGCTTAATTTTTTTAATAGAAATTGCTTGCTTTCTTTGGGAATGTACTAACTTTGAAATTACTTTGTAGTCTCTTAAGGAAGACTGAAAGTTTTTTTACTCTCAGGTGTGTAGTTAATGGTGAAGAGAGAGGACTGCGTGTGTGTGTGTGCGTGTGCCCGGGTGCCCACGCGCTTTAGGGTTGCTAAGTAGTGGGGAGTGACAGTGACATTGAAAGAACATAGCTTAGCATGGCTGGCTTAGTGGAATTCACATGTGTCCTCTACTAATGGAATGATAAATGACATAGTGAATTAAATTGTTTCCTATTCTATTAGTTAGAATGCCAACAGTTCTTAAGCAGATGTATTTGTTTCCCTTGCTTTCTAAAAGACAGAATTTAGGTGAGGTTCTTTTAAAAGTTTCCTTCACATATGTAGTTGGCTTAAAGCATTATATATATCTTTGAAAGCAGTTTTCTCTCATCCGGTATTTTTAGGAAATAACAGTTGGTGAAAATGATGGAGAAATTAGCCAGGAGGGTAGCATTTAAACAAATAGACTCAAAAGGCCACAAAGAAAAATGCATTTTAAATAAAGATTAATGTGTCTGTTGGACAAGGAAGAAACATAATTAGGAAATATAAATTATACTATACAGGCTTATAACCATTAGGTTTTTAAATTAATTACAGTTGTATATAAGGATAAATAAAAAATTTAATCAGCAATTAAAGATTTAGAGATAATGAAGTTTTTATAAGCTCAAACTCCGGAAAGGACATCTTTACACAGTGACATAAAGAGCTATGAGGATTCTTCTTCAAAAGAGAGAGAGCAAAGCCAGCCCAGCTTACTCCAGAGTTCCATCTACCTATCTAACATGACCCTTTCAGCCACAGAAAAGATTGAAAATTTAACACTGAGAATCGCCCTACTTTTCTTTCTACCAAGGGCTGACCTCGAACCACACCACCTCCCCCTCTTTGCTCTCTCCTCTTTCATCTTTGGTTCCAATATTACCAATAAGGACAAGGACAACTTGGGCAGTCTGAACAAGATCAGTTTTTATCAATGTCAGCATTCTGGTTGTGATATTATACTATAGTTTTGCAAATGTTAACTTTGAGGAAACTGGGTAAATAAAAGGTACAAGAAATCTCTCTTATTAGACTACAGTTGTGTCAATGAAAGTTTCAATGAAACATAGGTCTGCTAAAAAAAAAAAATGCAAATGGGGCTATTTCTTAGTCAGCCAGAGATTGCACATCATATAAAAAAATAGCTTAGTGAAAAATTACTACCTTTGTTCTTTGTTTTAAAGCACTGAATATCATGACCAACAAATGAGATATAACTGTGCAGCAGCATTAAAAATAATGGTATATTAAGGAAAAGTCAATGGTAGTTATTTTGAAGAGTTGAAAGCTGGAAAGTCACATGAAACTACTTTTTAAAACATCATCACTACTCTGGATGCTGTGGGGAATTGATTGGAAAGAAGTAGGAATAGAAATGGAAAACATGGTAAAGAAATGGTTGCAGTGGTCCACTGGAGAAGGAATGGTGGCTTTGCTGTAGGCCGTGACAGTGCTGAGGGAAATATATTCGATATTGAATTATCTTGAGATTATTTTTAGAGTCTCTGTTTCCCAGTTGTTCTCCCAGATTGCCTCTGTGTTGCTGTGTCATCTGCATGCTGAACCGCATGGAGTAGAAGAGCAATAGAAAGTAGGAAACCCTAATTGTTTCTTCCAAGCTAATGACTAACGTGCTATAGGTTGAATGCAAGGGAGACTTTGTGGCGGCGTGAAGTGTGTTGTATCAGATCTGGACAGCAAGCCCAGTGTCCTACAGTGGCCAAGCAATTAGCTGTTTTCTCATGTATAACACGGATAGTCATACCTCCCTCCTGGAGTAGTTAGGGGGAGTTAATAAGGGGATGTGTGTGCTGTGGCTAGCACTGGGCAGCTGGGATGTGCTCAACTCCTGGTAACACAAGTGTCTTTGTTTTTTATCTGCTCTCGTTTTGGGGTCTGGGCTGTGGAAATCACTGGGTTCCTAACCTGTCTTAGCGCTGCTGGTGATGGAGCCTGGAGTGATCATTTCATCTCTTCATGCCTTAGCTCCTTTGCTTGTAAAATAAGGTATTTAGGCTGTGCCCGTAACTGTCAGGTTTGCAGCCCAGGCTCCTGTAGCCAGTGTCCATTGCCCACTCCTGCCTGTCACCATGGCTTCCCACCCCCACCAGACTTTTCCTGCTGCTTTTTTGTTCTCAAGCTTACTCATGCCACGTCTTTGGAGCAAAACATTTCTGGGCAAAGAAGTTGGAAAAACTCTTTAAGGGGTGTTCAGTCTAAGCATTGGAAGTGTTCTTTAGCATCAGTTTTTCTTTGTAAACGTACATAATCTCTCTCAAGTGTTAACTTTTATATTGTATTTGTTGGTTTGGACAAAGAATTGTGTACTTGATCGTGAAAGTTTCAATTTAAGCCTAAAAATTCCCTGTGTTGTAGCAGTATTCTCAAAGGATTGCTCCTGAAGAATTATGAGAGGAAGAAGCAGGCTGCAGTCTGAAACAGGCTGAACTTTTTATAAATGAAAAGCCCAAAGTGCATTCTCAAAAATACGTGTGATGTGAGTTATATTCAGAGTATGTAGTTGAAAATAGGAACCTAAGGGTGGTATTTAAGTGTAGCTAAATAAAGAACATCAAGCGTTGCCTAGAGTAGGTGAGCTCTCTCCTTTCCAAGGGAAGGTCGTGGAAACCTGGTAGCAACAGTATCTATGGGGGTTAAGGGCTGGGTACCAGCAGGAGAGCCTTTTAAGAGAAAAGCTATGTTAGCAAGCTTTTTAAGAGAAAAGCTTTAAAGGTTCTGTCTTAAAATACAGAATGTTGCTTTTTGTCAGTGAAATGAATCAAGCTGAGTTGTGATAAAGGTCCGTGGCGCATTTCTGCTCCAGCTTTCTCCTGGAGCTTGGGCAGCCTGCCACTGCTTCCAGTCTCATGCTCATCATGGACAGATAACGATGCTGCCTTGGGTGTGGTTCAGACACTGAATGAAAAACGGTGATGATAATGAGGATAATACTTTGAAACAGCTGAAGATCCACAAATCATGTTCATGTTTTTTTTTAAATCTTTCAAAAAGAAGTCTGTTAGAACATTTTGAAAGAACAGATGCTGCTTGAAGATTAAAAAGTACAAACAGATTTTTAACCAAAAAAAAAAAAAATAGCTTGAGGAGGAGAAGTAGTAATTGTTAAGGGGATTGTAATGGAATATTAATAATTCCCAGGTAGATTCTGTTTAAGTTTCATTGTTTATGAAGAAGTGCTGCAGAATTTTCATATTCAAATGCATCCACAGAAGCTAGAATGTTTGTGTGTTTGGAGCATTTTTTTAAACATTATAACATAGCCCTTCAAGGTTGCTGCTCCTGTCAGTCAAGCATGAACACATAATATTGACATGAATGTGATAGGTCCTGTTGCGAATTAAACCATCCTCCTTTTGTTTATGAGTTTATGATATACCAGGTGGGTGTGGGGTTCATTCCTTGGGAGTGATAATACTTCTTTTAACAAGCCTGCAATCCAGTGGTAAATGAACTCTCTCAGCAAATACTGCATCCTAAACACAGACTTTATCCATTAATGATACAAAGAAACAAATTTTAATTCAAAGGCATTTGCAGCTGTATGGTAAAAAAAAATCTCATAAAGGAAAGCATTTGTTTTGTGGTTGTATTAATGCTGTACTAATGTAAATTTCAGTTGTCTGGAAGACTGAGGAAGTTGAAAGCACACAAAACATTAGAAGAAAAATAATTCCAAATAACCAGAATAAATGTGTTTACAGGATCTGTAAAGCCTTACAAAGTTTACTCAGATCCTCATTTATGGCCCATTTTTAATAATAACCATAATTTTTACTCTAAAATTTTGGACCTAATCTTCTCTGTATAGCCTAAGCAAATGGCCATGTGAACACAGCTGGACACTAGTACACAAACAACTGCTTAAAACTGGGCTGGGCTCAGCTCTGCCACTGGTCACCTCCCAGCTGGCTCTTCCTTGACAAGGTAATCCAACTGGTTTTCCTAAAACAAATTTAGTAGAACACAAGCATTTAGGTTGTTACTTATGTTTTTTAAGTTGAAATTATTTTGAAGAAACAGTTATTGCCCTAGTTAGCCATGAATTAGAAGGATGGAGTTGTATGGAGTGCTGTTAGATACATGGACGTTACCAAGTGATTTGATAAGAAGCACCTTAAAAAGCTCTGGGTCTCCAACAGGAGCAGCTGGGGTTGTTTTGAGGCAGGGCGGGCAAATCTGTGGGTCAGTAGCTTCTCAGAGAATGGCTGAATTATAGTGCAGTAGAGAGATGGATGTACCTAATGAGTCATCAAAATGTCACATTGTGTTTACTTCATTTGATTAAGAAGACAGGGAGTGTAAAATAGATTTGGAAAGATTGCCAACAAAACTATTTTATGAAGATTTTGGCATTTGAGAAATTAGCTTCAATCATAAAATCCACTAATGTAGAATAATTCATTCTCTACCCAGAAACATTCTTGAACTCCATTCCCTGTCAGTGTTGGGTCTTTACTGTTGTTATTTAAAACTTTTCACATGTTTTATTTGTCCTAACATTCGTCCATCCCTCAAACTTCCTACAGGTAGTTTGTGGTGTCTGTGCTGTAGTACTGTGTCCTCAGAAACACTGGGAAGTGGCGTCCCTGACCCCCACAAGGAAGTGTTTTCTGGGTGAAGCAGGCACAGGAACCTTCTTCCTCTGAACGCCACATCTTGTGGTTCCTGGACACGCACATTCTGGCGGCTCTCCCTCATCATCCTGCCAGGTTTACCTGCTGAGCCTCGCTGTCCTGCCCAGGTGGTCGGGCCGCAGACTGTGTTCATTCCGACATGCTGCCCTCTGAAGACCAGCAGGGGAGGGAGGCAGCATGGATTCTTCATGGGGCAGGTCATCCCACCATGGGGTGCTGGATTCTGGAAGTCATCAGAAACGGTCATCCCAGGGAATGCAAGTTTTTATTCTTCCTGCTTTTCTTTCACTTCCAGAAACGTATCAAAGGTAAATCTGTATGGTCAAAATATTACCTTGAAGGGTTATTTGCATTTCAGGTTCTTAGCAATATGTTGTAGACTTGGGCAAAAATGACATCTTTGGAAAGAGTTATGGATTTTGAGAATATCTGAATTTTGAATAGATGTTACTGCTTGTCAACTCTTCCGTGATCCTATTTTTAAGAGCAGAGACTGTGTGTTCTTGGTCACAGTATCCTTATACCTAGTGTAATTCTAGGACAAATCAGATATTCAACAAATATTTGCAAAAAAAAACTGACTGAAGTTTTATATAAGACACAGTGGTGGGATTTCAACCATGGGTAGGCTTTGTGAGCACCATATGAACAACTTGATATTATATGCAGAACTGTGAATGTGTGAGCCTATACATAATTCCATCTTATTCTTTCTTTTGAGAGACTGAGGCAATCCATAGCTTTAATCAGATTTTCAGAAGGATCTCTGTTCCCCCACATACGAGAGCTGTAGACCTAGTAGGACCTTGTCAGAGAGAGGCTTGTACCTTATTGTTTCAATTAAACAAAACACTTAGGGAAAAGGGTTTTTCTTTTACCAAAGCACATTGTTCATTCACTGGGATCCTGCAATGTGCAGGATAAGATAGACACAGGCCAAGTCTTCATGGAGTTCAGAAATTGTTAGGAAAAAAATATTGGATCCATGACGATATAGATTATGGAATGCTCTACTCAAAATTATACACTAATCGTATTTAGGTGTAGAAGGCATACAGATTTACCATGTATGGCAAAAGTCGGAAAGCTGGATTAAGATGAAATTTGATAGGATTCATGAGTCTCCACTTTGGTAAAGACTGTGCTAAATATATGGGGGAAAGCAAAAATGAGTAAGACATGCATCCTGCCCTGAAGGAATTTTTAACCTAGTATATAGGTCGATTCTCAACTCTGGCTACATTAAAATCATTTGAGATGAGGGGAGAAAATGTCGGTGACTGATGTAGTCCACTCAGGTGGAAACTATAAAAGTGGTATAGGCACTTGGGAGAAGGGTCTTGAACTTTTTTAATGAAACTAAATATACACTTTTACTATGATCCATCAATTCAAGAGGAATAAAACATGTCTTGAGTATTCATAGCAGCTTTATTCCTAACAGCCCCCATGTCCATTAACAGATGAATGGATGAACTGGACATACTGGACTTGCATAAGAAGGGGTGGATGGCCCATATGCACAGCGTTGTGAACAAAAAGCAGCTTTATGCAAACATGTGCAGTGAGGGCTTGTCACATGAAGTTCTAGTACAGGCCAAACTAACTTGGAGTGGAAAACGAATGCAAACAGCAGGTGTGAGGATGGGAGTCACCTGGGAATGGGCACGCAGGAACTTTCTGGGTGATGCTAATATCAGATTGGTGTCTCCTCCCAGCTCCCCTCCCCCCTCACCAATTCCAGATCTCTGGGGATGAGCCCATATGCAGTTAGAAAGCGCCTCAAGTAGTTCTGATGTCCACTGAGATTGAACTGTTAAGTAGAAGAAAGTACAAAAGGAAGCGTATTAGTTTCCTATGCATTTGTAACAAATTACCAAAAACTTTGTGACTTAAAACATCACAGATGGGTGTCCTCACTGTTTTGTAGGTCAGAGGTTTACCTTCGCCTGGATTCTGCCTTTGCTTAGGGTTTCACAAGACCAACGTCAAGTTTAGGCAGATGTGTTTCTTCCTGGAAGCTCTGTGGCGGAAATGCACTTCCCAGCTCGTTCAGGTGCTGGCGGAGATCGGCTCCATGTGGCTGCGGGACCCGGGTCCCCGTTGGCTCATTGGCTCTGCCTGAGTTGCCCTCAGCGTCTGGAGGTCAGCCCCGTGCCTGGGCTTCTTGTCCCCTCCCCAAGTTCTGCTCGCTCCTCATCTCCTTCGGACCCCCTGCCTCTCCTCTGCTCTCCTCTTCTGGCATATCTCCTGAGGGACTTCTCCACTCTTTGCCTTCCTCTTAGCCTTGAAGCGCTCATATAATGACATAGATTTCACCCTGATAACCCAGAATAATCTTCCCATATTATGGTCAGCCGATTATGACCTGTTTTCTCTCTGTAGAGTTCCTGCCTGCAGCACCTAGGTGAGCATTTGGTTAAATAACCAGGGGCTGAGAATCGTGGGGGCCACACCTTTAGAGATCTGCCTACAGTGGAGAGTTACATACACAGTGCTGCAGGCTCTCAGGGTGAGGGAAATGACTCCCAGCTGGGGAGCATCTGGGACACCTCCCTTGAGGAGGCAGCATTTAGCTGTCATTTAACAGGCAGTTCTGATGGATGGCAAGGAGCTAGACTAGGAGAAGGAACTCTGGGTGGGGGCGACTGTACACCCCAGGGTGGAGAGAGGCAGGGGGCGATGTGCAGTGCACTTAGAGCAGCCTTACCCCATGAATGCACTCCACATGGGTTACCTTGTTTAACCCAAACCATTTAGCCATTGTAGCATAAAGTCAGATTTTTTTAGATCAAAGTAGAAAAATAGGAATGTCAAAAAGTTGCACACATAATATATAGAAATATTATTTTTGGAAGGACTGGGGTTATTCTGCAGTATGAGTTTTGCATCACCTCCTCTTGGGCTGTTAGCTCCTAGTAGAATTACATATGAAAGTCAGAAAAGTTATTTCCATATTGCTAAACTTTTTAAAACTCCAAATCTGATGATAACCAGGGAAGGTAACCTTCCATCCTTCCATAAAACCACTCCCCCTTTGTGTTTCCCCACAGTACTTACCTTTCTCACATTTTTAGTGGCCTTTTGCCCTGCTTTAGGTGGCTGAGAAAATGCCAGTACATGCGCAGCTTCTGTGGTGAGGCCCTGTGGCATCTAAAAACTGAAGCATTACCAAACGATTATTTTACAGCGATTCCACGAAAAGCAAAAATCCCTCTTTATAAGCATTAATTACTTTGTACCACTTATTTTCCTTTTTACCTAATTTATAAGCTTCTAAAAAGGGCTGTGTGCACATTTTTATTTTGTAAGGCATGCATCTAACACAGAAAAGCCTTAAACTACTTCTTGCCAACGTTTTCAAACTATAAAGGCTGTAACTGCCTCTGGTCATTTTTATTCAGTCTTCGAAAGGATGTGTACCCAGGGCTGAGTAACGGAGCCAGCACAGCTGGCTGGTATGTTTTGCCGACGCTGGATATAAGAAACCAAATTCAAAAGGGCAGGTGTTGTGGCAGAAAGCCCAGGTCCTTTCAGTGGGTACATTCCGCTTTCCTCCAGTGACTCTCGCCTTCTGGCAGCTGGGCATCCCCAGCTCCCCAGGCCTTTCTTCCCACCTCTTGCCAGCATTTGTTTTCTTTCCTTCTCTTCCCGCCTTCTACCCACACTGGAAGCGCTGGTCCCAGTGAGGTGAGGCCTGCTGAAGGAGGCCTGTTCTTCTGCCATGTCACCTCTTACCAGCTTTGCGGGAGACATAGCGTTTCCTTAGAGTTCGTTCCGGTAGACAGCAGGCAGGCAGGCACACAGTAGTTCATCCGCCCGCGGGGCCGCAGCGTCCCGGACCCATCCCGCCGTGAGCCCCTGGCGCTTTGATTACAGCACAACGCCTTCCTGTTCAGAGCTGCCGGGAACTGTTCCTGATCTCGCCGTCCCCATTCCTTGTCCCATGTCACCATGCAAAGGTGCATTTTCTAGCAGCTCTAAGAGCTTTTGCTTTTGCTTATTTTTTTGTATTTCCACAATGCTACAACTGCCTTTGAGAAAACATAGTTTTGCCTCTCCACCATTACCAGGTAGATGTTTTTCTATAGGAAAAATAATTAAAGATACATGAAACCACACCTTCAGGAACTTCTAAGGTAATTCTTCAGGTTCTTATGTTCCTACACTAACCTTGTTTGTAATACTTAATTAGAGCCCAGTGGAAGGCCATGGAATGGCCCTTCCAGCGCTGTTAGCTACCAGTAAGTGGTGGTGTCACATCTGTGGGTATCCACACATGACTGTGAAAAGGTTGAACTCCGTTCCGGTTCATGGTGTGATTTTACATTATTATTACTAAGAAGTAGAGAATTATTTGGCAACGTTTGCATTGGAGAAGCCTGTTTCAACTTGTAAAAATCAGTAGGTATTTAAATTTCACATCATTTCCTATGAGCAAAGTAGGCTATGAGCTAGCAGTTCTGAAACCACTTTACATATATGCTAGGATCAAACAAATAAGCAAATGTACTATCGATAAAAGCTAGGTTTCTGTGTTTGGGAGAAAGGCATCTCAGATTAGGCAGAGGGGCAAGGTTAACCAGTGGCGGTAGGTTGGAACTGGACTCCTCAGAGTGAATTCACAGGCACGTGGTTGGGTGTGGGTGAGCGCAGTCAGGGCTCACATGCTGTGTCCCCTCTCCGCCTGCTGAACGTGGCCAGGAGCAGTGACTCCCTTAGCACCAGACCCTACTTCTGAAACCACTCACTAATACAGGGAACCCTCCTCGCAGAGGGGTGTGGTTCTCGGCTGGGGGCAGGGAGAATCCAGGAGGAGCCAGAACTTCCTGGGGTGCTGGGAAGTTACGCAAGTGCTCAGAAGGGAGGCTACCGAAAGGACAACCGCCACCTGCTGAAGCTCCTAATGCCAAAGCTGGGACAGTTTGGGCAAGAAAATGATAGTGCTAGATTGTACCCCATAGAAAAAGCAAATATCCATTGAATAAATAAATAAGTGGTGGAGAAGAGACAGCTTTTTCTTACAGGAGAATTACTAGTAAATATAAAAGCTAAGAGGGAAATAGAAAAATCACCTTTTGGCAAATAACACAGTAATTGTTGCAAACAAAATCCATTGATGGGTGCTAAAATTAGTGCCTGAAAGTTTGAGGAGAAAGGATATCTGCAGAGTCTCAAAATGTCTCTCCCAACACATCAATCACAAAGAGAAACAGTAAAATGTAGACACCATAGACACGGCACATAACACCTGAGCCAGGTGATCAGGGTCAGCATCCCTGGAGACAGGGCACAAGGATGCGTCAGGCCTCCGACAGGCACACGAGCAGGACGCAGCCCCACCAGTGTGCTTTCCTTCTCCATGTGCTGGACCCGTTGTCAACATGAGAAAACACCAAGCCGACTCAAGCCGAGGGGGAGCCCACAGGGTAACTAACTGTCCTCTCCAGAAGTGCCAAGGTTGTGAGACAGAGGAGCTGTGCCAGACTGCAGGGGACCAGAAAACCCTGCTGAGTGGAGCGCTGGAGCCCAGAGTGGTGAAAGTAGGGGGATCCATGTAGGGTCTGTGGGTCTGTAATCATGCTGGATTGGTAACTACAGAGAAGCCTTGTAAGATGTGAGCATTAGGGAATGGCTGGGCGAAGGGAAAACAGGAACTCTGTACTATTTATGCTGCTTTTGTGTAAGGCTAAAATTGTTTCAAATACAAGGATGCTGGAAACTTAAAAGTACAAAGATGTATGTACAAGGACATTAACTTGCAGCATTATTTATAACAACAAGAAATTGAAAATAACACAAATGTTCCCAGAGACTAGGTAATTATTTATGTTCATATATTAATGTAGTTATTAAAAAGAACCCATAGTGTTACATGTGCTGATATATAAGATATGTATATATATATATATATATATATACACACACTCAACACACACACATACATATATAAACATATATAAGTGAAGAGAAGGGGCAGAGGGCGCACATCCATTGAGGCTGCCTGGACTTGCATCCCGTGTCCAGTACTTAAAACTAAATCTGTGACCCTGGGCAGATGATTCCCCTTCCGTTTGCTTCTCAGTCGCCTCATCTGTAAGTTGGGAACAATAGTGTGCGCTGCTCATGGACTGGCTCTGCAATTAAGTGGGAGAATCCATGTAAAACATAAGGATGTACTTAGCACACATATAGGTGACTATTAGCACTTCATTATTTTCTAGGAATAAATGAGGGGGAATCAACACCACACTAGGTACTGGATGATGCCATTTCTGTTAAAATAAAAAAGCATATGTATGAATCTTGAGGAATGGATACTGACATGCTGATGGTGGTGGCAGAGGGGCAGTGGATTCGGGAACTTGTGCCTCCTAAGGACATTCACAAATTTCCCACCAAGTATGCCGTCCAGGGAGTATACAGAGCAGCTTTGAAAAGAAGCCTGCAATCAATAATCATTAAATAAAATTATTAAGAAATGAAACCTGAAGCTCTGAGGCAAAAGGAAGTGGGTGGTGTCACTCTAGGTCAGTGTGAAATCACGTGACTTGTCCTCATAGCAGAAAACCTGCCGACTCTGCTCCTGGCTGCACAGAACTTGTCATCTGTAATGCCCAGGACACGGTTCTTAGCTTGGAAAACAGAAGAACTTCCTGGCTCTTGCCTATTATTCTAAGCTGTGAAAGGTTATTATGTGGATGGGTGTGACCAGCTGTTTGTCTTTGTGGAAAGTAAACCAAAAGGCCTAATTTGTAGAGTTTAGCCAGAAATAACTAATTCCAGTAATTTTCATTAGAATGATTAAACCCTGGATTTTAGCACCAAAATGATGTAATCTCCTGACCTGTAGTTAAAATTAGGGTAGATACCAGTTGTTTTGGGACCCCTAGGTGACCCACCTGAGTTACAGCAGAAGCCAGCATTCACTAATATTGTGACAGAAATCATCTGTATTTGTCTATAGCATACATAGAATACACATGTAGATATATAGGTAAATAACTGTACATATTTCCTAAGAATGTACTTATATTCATATTTTGGATAAGCCACCAACTTTTTAATGATTATGAAGGTGTTCTTTTTCATGCATACATTAATGTCTGTGATGTTCTGAAGCTGTTTATGGTGCTTGGACTCTAAGCCTTACTTCTGGTTTAAATGTGTACAGGTCTGTGCAGCAGAGTTAAGGCCCCTTTGTGGTTTGGGGCTATACTGGGTTTCTAAAAGGACCAAAGGTGGAACTAGGATGAAATATGAGAAATAAGTGTATTCCAGGGATATCAGAAAACCGTTATCCTTTTTTATATCTTCCCTATAATAGGCCTCTCAAATTTGAATCACCTAAGTTTTCCGAGGAAAAAAATGAAAATGTTGAAAGCATGTTTTCCTCATTTGACTCTAGGTTATGTTTTTATACATCTTTCTCCCTGGTTTCCTTAAACAATTTTGTTTAAATAAACAATACCATTTGACCTGCTACTTTAAAATCATTTTGATTCATTTAAGTTCCCCTTTTGCCTGTAGGACTCCACCTGCTTTTTTCTTCTGTTTGCAACAGTCTCCATTTCATCTGTGGGTTCAGGAGGGCAAAACACTTTTCTCTAATGATAAAATTAGATGCGGTATGCTGAAGCCCGTATTGTCACACTGCAGAGTCCAGAGAGTGTGGAGGTGAGCAGGGCCATCCCAGAGCTCAGTGTGCCCGTGGTACTGGGAGATTTTAGCCCAAGGTTGGGTGCAGAAATGTCACATTTAAGGGGCTAGTGTACGTGTGGAGCCAGTCTGTGGTAGCCCAGCTGTGGTGTTTGTGGAGTTTTCCTCAGTCCCTCAAATGCTTTGGTTCCTTAAATTCTAGGATTTCGGTATCAGATAAAATAGGCTAGCTGTGGTGGGCTTTACGCTTGTGAGCCATTGGTGTGAAGGCTCTATCATGGCAGTCACAGCTCTAGGGAAAGGGCAGTGGACCCTCAGAGTCACATCATCACGGGTAAGGTTCTGACCCTGCTGCTCACTGGCGCTGTGACGTTGGGCAAAGACTGAGCTTTCTGAGGCTCCTTCCTCCAGCTGTGAGGTGGAGGTTACCCTGGCAAGCTGGAAGGTGTGGGAAGGT
Organism: Phataginus tricuspis; assembly: GCA_029783875.1. Classification (NCBI taxonomy): domain Eukaryota; kingdom Metazoa; phylum Chordata; class Mammalia; order Pholidota; family Manidae; genus Phataginus; species Phataginus tricuspis. The sequence goes on along the minus strand of JAQQAC010008525.1, from coordinate 714,760 downwards.
TAAGATCGGCTTCACAGAGGAAGTTGAAAGGATGTTTAAGCAAGTCAGGAGGGAGAGGAGACAGAGAGGCAGGCGTAGAGGAAGTAATTTGGGGATGAGTGAGAGGGAGGATTTCTGGGTGGCTCCTGGGATTCAGGGGCCTGGTGGTGCCATTTCACTGAGATGAGGAACATGAGGACAATTTTATTTGAGCTGGAGGCAATCTTAAAGGTTGTCTGGTCTGATGTCCTTGGGTTTTTAGATGAGGGAACTGAGGAGCTATTGCGGCCTCAAAGGGGTACAGGGACTTAGGCCAGGGCACTTATGCCAAAGCCCTGGGTTAAACTCTCCTGTTGATGCCGGGGTTCTTGTTCACGAAGCCAAGGAGTGAGCTTCACAAACACTCAAGGTAGGAGAGCAAGATATAGGCTTTTATTTAGAAATAAAGTGAAAGGACAGAGCTCCCGGCTCCCACCAGGAGGGGACAAGAGAGCCCGGGGTGGTGCGTTGTCTAGGGGGTTTTATAGGCAGAAAGCTTAGGGGTGTGGACTTATTAAGTGGTCCTAGAATATTTACAAGTAACTTGATACAGGTAACCTCCTGCTCTCTTCATTTCTCCCGGAGATACCAGCATCTTGGTCTGGGGGCATATGAAACAGGGCCATCTGCTCAGCCTGACCCCAAGGTGGGCTGAGGCATTGTTTGCTAAATAGTAAGTTAAGTGCAATCTTATCTTTAAAGTGGAATCCTTCTTGCCTTTTACTGTGCTATGGCTGGGCTTGCATGCTAAATTAGTTTGCCTAGTTTGCAAAATCACCTCATTAGATCTGAAGGAGGAAGGACAGCACATAGGCCTAGGCCTTTTAGCATGCTAAAGTCAGTCTTATACATGATTATAAATAATTAGTATAAAATAAACATGTGCTACTCTTCTTTATCTGGGGTACACTAACTGATCTCACTGAAGAAATGACTCTAGAGCTGAAGATTCAACACAGAGTTTTAGTAGGGGGTTTACTTGCATGTAGATACATTGCTCTGACTGCAAATATCCTACCTTGCTTTTTCTGGAGACCCTCACCCTACTCTTGACTACACCCACAATCCCTGTCTCACTGTGTTGGCACCAGTGCAGTCATGTGATTGCTAAAGGGCCTAAGGAATGGGGCAGAAGGCTTGATACATTCTATTTGAGAAGATGATACATGAAACACCAGGACATTCCTGTCTTTGTGGCAAGAGAAGGTCACTGCAAGCTGTCAGAACTGAGGAGGACGGATGGCGTGGAAGGAGCGGCGGGAGCTGGGGTTGGGCTCTGAGGAGTGAGGAGGCTGCCAGCAGCAGGGGTGACCCAGGCTGAGCTGGTGCAGCAGGAGCTGTCAGTGTGCAGGTCTGCTAGCCGTTGGAGAGCAGAGCAGGCACAGGACTAGGAAGCCAAGCCATGCTGTATGGCATGGAGCTGGTCCAGAGGATTCCACAGACAGCAGCTGTGCAGGTGCCTTAAGGACCTTGTCTGCAGGCCAGCCTGCCTCCACTGTGCCTCAGCATTTGGCTGATACCTAACATCTTGAAGTTTTGTTTCTCTGAGTTTTTACAGGAGAAAGTTCCAAAGTAGTCTGTTACCCCAGATGTCATGTTCCATTATTTGTGATGTCTTGATATTTCTTATGAAAAGAACCTATGTTCTAAAAATAGCTAATAGTCCTAACTTCATGTAGTCTCTTGTCTTCTATAAAAATATTTGGTTTATATTTTTTTGCCACTAAAAAATTAGAGTCCTGTGACCATGTTTATTAATAGTGAAAGATACTGTATTTATAAAATGGACTTCTTATCTATAAACTATTAGACATGCAACAAAGGGAAGCTTAAAAATATTAAAAGTATATAATCTTTTTCATTTGCAACCCTGTAATAAAACACAGATGTTTTAGGACATTTTATGGTTCAGCATAGAGTTCAAACAAATGCACTGTATTTACATCTGATGTGTTCAGGTTGGCCCGGCCCTTTGTTTCCTTAAATATTCCTGGCATTTCAACAGTGAGCCTACAACTAATAATTAAACATAAGAACACAATTTTTCTTGCCTTACATATCTTAGTCTTTCTTCCACAAAGATTTCTTTGTTGCCTGAAGTCTATATTTCTGCTGGGAGAGTCATATGCCTCCTTGCTTCCTATTATAGCTGAGCCCAGTTTTTAATCTAAACAAATTTTCCCATTGCTTAATATTTTCTTAAAGATATTTATCAATAAATTTTACTTCATTTGAATATTCCTGGTTTCCATATGTGCTTTCCAAAATGTGTTTTGAACATTGAATTGTTTATTAATTAAGACACTAAGTAAGATGTCCGGGAAGATGGCGAAATGAGCAGGGCAGCAGAAATCTCCTCCCAACACTATATTTATCCACAAAACACAGCAAATACAACTATTCCTAAAAGAGAGACCAGAATACACAGGAAAGCGCACAGTGTGCAGCTACACCTGAGAGGACTCGGCACCCCGCGAGGCGGTCATGAACAGCCCAGCTGATATACGTAGCAACTACCAGCAACCACTTCTATAGGCATAAAAAGACAGAGGACTATGGTCCAGACTAAAATCAACCAGACAACCCCAGAGAGGGAGCCTGAAGGGATGTAAATGCACAGACTTCCTGAAAAGAATTCATAATAAAAGTCATAGCCATGCTCACGGATCTACAGAGAAATGTGCAAGAGCTGAGGAAGGAAGTGAGGTAAGTGAGAAAAGACTGTTCAGAAATCAGACAAGCCATCGACAGGCTTAACAGCAGACTGGATGAGATGCAAGAGACTGTTAATGGAATAGAAATCAGAGAACAGGAATACAGAGAAGTTGAGGCAGAGAGAGATAAGAGGATCTCTACTAATGAAAGATTATTAAGAGAACTGTGTGACCAATCCAAACACAACAATATTCGCATTATAGGAGTACCAGAGGTAGAAGAGAGAGAAAAGGGATAGAAAGTGTCTTTGAAGAAATAATTGCTGAAAACTTTCCCACGCTGGGGAAGGAAATAGTCTCGTAGTCCACGGAAGCCCACAGATCTCCCAACACAAGGGACCCAAGGAAGACAACACCAAGACACATAATAATTAAAATGGCAAAGATCAAAGATATAGAAAGAGTATTAAAGGCAGCTAGAGAGAGAAAAAAGATCACCTACAAAGGAAAACCCATCAGACTATCATCAGACTTCTCAACAGAAACCTTACAGGCCAGAAGACAATGGCATGATAAATTTAACATAATGAAACAGAAGGGCCTCAAACCAAGAATATTGTATCCAGCACAATTATCATTTAAATATGATGGAGGGATTAAACAATTTCCAGACAAACGAAAGTTGAGAGAGTTTGCCTCTCATAAACCACCACTACAGGATATCTTAAACGGACTGCTCTAGAGGGAAACACCCCTAAGACTAAAAAGATGTCACAAGAAAAAATAAAATCATAGCAAAGAAAGCAGACCATCCAAATACTAACTAAAGGCAAAGAATAAAACACCTAGTATATAAAGAATACAGAAGGAAGAATAAGAAGGGAGAGATAAAGAAACATCAGACGGTGTTCACAATAACTTAACAAGAAAGTTAAGTTAGATTGTTAGATAGTAAAGAAGCAACCTTTGAACCTTTGGTAACCACGAATCTAAAGCCAGCAATGGCAATAAGTACATATCTATCAATAATCACCCTAAATGTAAATGGACTGAATGCACCAATCAAAAGACACAGAGTAACAGAATGGATAAAAAAGCAAGACCCATCTATATGCTCCTTACAAGAGACTCACCTCAAACCCAAAGATATACACAGACTAAAAGTGAAGGGATTGAAAAAGATATTTCATGCAAACAACAAAGAGAAAAAAGCAGGTGTTGCAGTACTTGTATCAGACAAAACAGACTTCAAAACAAATAAAGAAGCAAGAGATAAAGAAGGATATTACATAATGATAAAGGGGTCAGTCCAACAAGAAGACATAACCATTATAAATATATATGAACCCAACACAGGAGTGCCAGCATATGTGAAACAAATACTAACAGAATTAAAGGAGGAAATAGACAGCAATGCACTAATTTTAAGGGACTTCAACACACCACTCACTCCAAAGGACAGATCAACCAGACAGACAATAAGTACAGAAACAGAGGCACTGCACAACACACTAGAACAGATGGACCTAACAGACATGTACAGAACTCTGCACCCAAAAGCAACAGGATACACATTCTACTCAAGTGCACATGGAACATTTTCCAGAATAGACCACATACTAGGCCACAAAAAGAACCTCAGTAAATTCAAAAATATTGAAATCCTACCAACCAACTTCTCAAATCACAAAGGTATAAAACTAGAAATAAATTTTAGAAAGAAATCAAAAAGGTTCACGAATACATGGAGACTTAACAACATTTTCCTAATTAATCAATGGGTTAATGACCAAATCAAAACAGAAATTAAAGACTATATGGAGACTAATGACAACAACAACACAAAGCCACAACTTCTGTGGGACGCAGCAAAGGCAGTTCTAAGAGGAAAGTATATTGCAATCCAGGCCTATTTAAAGAAGGAAGAACATTCCCAAATGAACAGTCTAAAGACACAATTACTGAAATTGGAAAAAGAAGAACAAATGAGGCCCAAAGTCACCAGAAGGAGGGACATAATAAAGATCAGAGAAGAAATAAATAAAATTGAGAAGAATAAAACAATAGAAAAAATCAAGGAAAACAAGACCTGGTTCTTTGAAAAAATAAACAAAATAGATAAACCCCTAGCCAGTCTCATTAAGAGAAAAAGAGAATCTACACACATAAACAGAAACAGAAATGAGAAAGGAAAAATAACGAAGGACCCCACAGAAATACAAAGAATTATAAGAGAATATTATGAGCATCTATATGCTATCAAGCTGCAAAACTTAGAAGAAAAGGAAAACTTCTTAGAAAAATACAACCTTCCAAGACTGACCAAGCAAGAAACAGTAAAACTAAACAGACCAATGATCAGCAACTAAACTGAATCGGTAATCAAAAAACTACCCAAGAACAAAACCCCCAGACCTGATGAATTTACCTCTGAATTCTACCAGATATATAGAGTAGAAATAACACCCATTCTCTTTAAGTTTTCCAAAAAATAGGCGAGGGGGGAATACTGCCAAACTCTTTCTATGAAGCCAGCATCACTCTCATACAAAAACCGGGCAAAGACCTCACCAATAAAGAAAATTACAGACCAATATTCCTGATGAACGTAGATGCAAAAATACTCAACAAAATATTACCAAACCGAATTCAAAAATACATCAAGAGGATCATACACCATGATCAAGTGGGATTCATCCCAGGGATGCAAGGACGGTACAACATTTGAAAATCCATCAACATCATCCACAACATCAACAAAAAGAAGGACAAAAACCACATGATCATCTCCATAGATGTTGAAAAAGCATTTGACAAAATTCAGCATCCATTCATGATTAAAACTCTAAACAAAATGGGTATACACGGCAAGTACCTCAACATCAGAAAGGCTATATATGACAAACCCACAGCTAACATCATACTTAACAGCGAGAATCTGAAAGCTTTTCATGTAACATCGGGAACAAGACAAGGATGCCCACTCTCTCCACTGTTATTCAACATAGTACTGGAGGTCCTAGCCACGGCAATCAGACAAAACAAAGACATACAAGGCATCCAGATTGGTAAAGAAGAAGTCAAATTGTCACTATTTGCAGATGACGTGATACTGTACATAAAAACCCTAAAGACTCCACTCCAAAACTACTAGAACTAATATCTGAATTCAGCAAAGTTGCAGGATACAAAATTAACACACAGAAATCTGTTGCTTTCCTATACACTAATGATGAACTAACAGAAAGAGAAATCAGAAAAACAATTCCATTCACAATTGCATCAGAAAGAATAAAATACCTAGGAATAAACCTAACCAAGGAAGTGAAAGACCTGTACTCTGAAAACTACAAGACACTCCTAAGAGAAATTAAAGAGGACACTAACAAATGGAAATGCATCCCATGCTCTTGGCTAAGAAGAATAAATATTGTCAAAATGGCTATAGTACCTAAAGCAATCTATAGATTCAACGCAATCCCTATCAAACTACCAACTGCTTTCTTCAATGAACTGGAACAAATAATTCTGAAATTCATATGGAACCAGAAAAGACTCCGAATAGCCAAAGCAATCCTGAGAAGGAGGTATCAAACAGGGGGAATTAAGCTCCCTGACTTCAAGCTATACTACAAAGCCACAGTAATCAAGACAATTTGGTATTGGCACAAAAACAGACCCACAGAACAGTGGTACAGAATAGAAAACCCAAACATTTACCCAAACATATGCAGTCAACTAATACTTGATAAAGGAGCCTTGGATATACAATGGGGAGGTGACAGCCTCTTCAGCAGCTGGTGTTTGAAAAGCTGGACACCTATATGTAAGAGAATGAAACTGGACTACTGTGTAGTCCCATACACGAAGGTAAACTCAAGGTGGATCAAAGACCTGAATGTAAGTCATGAAACCATAAAACTCATAGAAAAAAGCATAGGCAAAAATCTCTTGGACATAAACATGAGCGACTTTATGAACATATCTCCCCGGGCAAGGGAAACAAAAGCAAAAATGAACAAGTGCGACTGTATCAAGCTGAAAAGCTTCTGTACAGCAAAAGACACCATCAGTAGAACAAAAAGACATCCTACAGTAAGGTAAAACATATTCATAAATGATGTATCTGATAAGGGTTTGACATCCAAAATATATAAAGAACTCATGCATCTTAACAAACAAAAAGCAAATAATCCAATTAAGAAATGGGCAGAGGACATGAATAGACACTTCTCTAAAGAAGAAATTCAGATGGCCAACAAGCACATGTAAAGATGTTCCACATCGCTAATCATCAGAGAAATGCAGATTGAAACCACAATGAGATATTACCTCACACCAGTGAGGATGAGCAAAATCCAAAACATAAACAACAACAAATGTTGGCGAGGACGTGGAGAGAGGGGAACCCTCCTATACTGCTGGTGGGAATGCAAATTGGTTCAACCATGTGGAAAGCAGTATGGAGGTTCCTCAAAAAACTCAAAATAGAAATACCATTTGACCCAAGAATCCCACTCCTAGGAATTTACCCTAAGAAAGCAGCAGCCCAATTTGAAAAAGACAAATGCACCCCTATGTTTATTGCAGCTGTATTTACAATAGCCAAAAAATGGAAGCAACCTAAGTGTCCATCAGTAAATGAATGGATAAAGAAGAAGTGGTACATATACACAATGGAATATTATTCAGCCATAAGAAGAAAACAAATCCTACCATTTGCAACAACATGGATGAAGCTAGAGGGTATTATGCTCAGTGCAGTAAGCCAAGCCGAAAAAGACAAGTATCAAATGGTTTCACTCATATTTGGAGTATAAGAACAAAGAAAAAAAAAACTGAAGGAATAAAACAGCAGCAGACTCACAGAACCCAAGAACGGACTAATAGTTATCAAGGGGAAAGGGACTGTGGAAGATGGGAGGGAAGGGTGGGATAAGAGGGTAAAAGGAGCATTTTGATTAGCAGAAGTAATGCTAGGGTGGCATGGGGAGGGCTGTTACAACTCAGAGAAGACAAGTAGTGACTCTGTAGCATCTCACTACGCTGGTGGACAGTGACTGTAATGGGATTGGTGGGGGGGACCTGATGAAGGGGGTAGTTTAATCATCATGGTATTGCACATGTAATTATAGATTAATGATACCAAAATAAAGTATTTAAAAAAAAAGACACTAAGTAAGTCATCAGCCTTTCATCTGAGTTGTTCTGAGCAATCTGTGATACCTGGGTGCCTCTGGTTCTTCTTAAAAGGTAAAAAAATTATTCTTAAGATAGTTTTTGTCTTACAAATACATTAAAAGACATAATTTTATGAAACAAAATAATTGGAATTTCTTATAGAACACTTTTCTGGGAGTGGCGCTGTTAGAGATTTTCCGTTTTTTGACGAGAGCTTATTTTGTCTGCATTTTATCTATTCAAGGAGACCGTTTCTGGAAAATGGTGATCACTAAAGGTATCAGTCCTTCAACCTGGGGGATGTTGTATCTCCTTGTGGAGCCATTGTTCTGGTCACTAGTGTGAGTCTTCATTTTGGTGCTAAGCGCCAGGTGCCAGCTCGGCATTCAGACTTCCTCATGTCATGGTTTAGCCTCAAGGGGAATTCACATTTCTAATTATGAGTAGAGTTTTCCAAACTTAATGTGCAATGTGTGTGATGGACCCCCTTTATAATATGGTTACTGGGTGGACTCAGATGTACTGTGTGGAGGATTGTGTTCCCAGGAAAAGCACCTATATGCAGTCAAACATAACAGACCAGTCCTTTTGATCGTGACCACCTGGATGTTATCTGATCATAGATGATCAGAGTTGTAAGTCACCCTTGAGATGGTCCTGATGAGTGCTCTCATTTGACAAATGAGGAACTGGGTTTCAGGGAGAAAGAGTGACTTGCTCAAGGTCCTAGCTGTTGTGGACCGGCAAAGACAGAATAAAGCCCATTCTCCTACCCACTGCCATGGTTTTCCCGCCTGCCAGGATGCCTCTGATCGGAAGTGGCATACAGAACTGCTTACAGAAAATGATGGGCATAGTCTGGATGCTGTTGCCATGGAAGGAACAAACACTCATCTCTGGGTTTGCCTACTTTGCAGTGACCCTGTGTCAGGGATTCAGGGTTCTGATGCCCTTCTCCCAGTCTCACAATGTGAAGATTTTTTTTTTTTTTTTTTTGTAGGAGAGCGGGGAAGAGGCTTTTATTGAGAGATACAGTGAGAGGGCAGAGCTGGCTTGTGCCAGGAGGGGACAAGAGCCCAGGGTGGTGTGTTGTCTAGGGGATTTATAGGCAGTTGAGGATTTTTGAGAACTGATAAAGGGCTTAGGGTGTGGACTTGGTAAAAGTGGCCTATAGGATGTTTGTCCTTGACGAGATATTAAGTCCCTTTTAGCATGCTAAAGTGAATCTTACACATGATTACAAACAATTAGCATAATAAAAACATGGGCTACTTCCCTTTATTTGGGGAGTATCAACTGATCTCACTGAAGAATGACTCTAGAGCTTAATGTTTAACACAGAGTTTTGGTAGGGGGTTTCCCTTGCATGTAGTTACATTGCTCTGACTGTAAATATCTTGCCTTGCTTTTTTCTGGAGGCCCTCACCCTACCCTAAGCCAACAGTCCCTGTCTCATTCCCCCCTCTAAAGATAGAGGCCCTAGATGCTGCTAGGAAAAGGGAGCAATGACCCCTCTGGCTGCTTCATGCTGATGATGCCAGGGTTCTTGTTCATGAAGCCAAAGAATGAGCCTAGCAAACAGGCAAGGTAGGAGAGCAAGGTACAGGCTTTTATTTAGAAATAAAGTGGAAGGACAGAGCTCCCGGCTCACGCCAGGAGGGGACAAGAGAGTCCAATGTAGTGCGTTATCTAGGGGTTTTAATAGGCAAATGAGGATTTTTCAAGAACATGAAAAAAAAGGCTTAGGGGTGTGAACTTGTACCACTTGCCCTGCCCTCAAGGTGGGCTGGGTTGTTCTCTGCTTGCTAGGGTTGTTTACAGTAAAGTCACAGGTTATGCTGTGATACCCTTCCCTATTTGTAAAACCACTCAATCATTCTAGGCCAAGTTGCTCCTGGCCTTTTGACCTTTAACTGCCCTCACTGAAGATGTCTATATTCTTAATCTGGTTTCTTGATCCTAGAGAATTAGTGTGACCTTGACTTTGCATAATGCTTAGCACAGAGTTTCAAAAGGGACATCTTTGCCCATTGTTATATTGCTGACTGTAAATATCCCACCCTGCTTTTTCTGGAGGCCCTCACCCTACTCTGACTACACCCGTGGTCCCTGTCTCACTGAGAAGGGGTGCAGTAAAGGGTGCAGTTAGGTCTCCATCAGTGGCCAATTGAGAGGGCCTCAGAAGATGGGCACTTTTATTCCAGGTTCCATTTCTTTACTATTTGTAGTTTTATGGCTTCTAGGCAAGACAGAACAAATCGTGTTATTAGGTTAAGTAGCAACATCTGGAGTTGGATTTTCCATTCTGGAAGGACAAACTTGATGAGATTAAGAATGCATGGTTGAATATGAGAACTAGAAATAGTAAAACTTTAATTGAAATGATAGGAGAAAACTAACACATCTGGAGAATCATAGCCAGATATTTTGGGGAAACTAGAATTCTGGATCTAGTTTATGTCCCAATGACTAGTATTATGATTCAGTATAGATAAAGGGTGCATTATTGAAACAATATTTTTCTCTAACATCACCGTCATTTTTATTACAAGTAACCAGATTAAGAAAATAACACTTGGTTTTATTATTCGTATAAGTGCATCAAGAAGAGCAGTTGATTACATGGCTCTTCTAAATGTGCTTTGCTGGAACTTTTTATAAGGAATTTCATATTGGACTTTTAAGGGCCTCTCAAGGCCAGAAAGCCAAGCCAGACTTGCCATCAGGTTTTGCCTGCAACACCTGTAGATTTGGGTTAATTCCTCTCTTCTTCAGGTCCCCAAGACATTCTGAGGTTCCTGCACCTGCCAGGGAGTTACCTTCCTTACTCATCTGGTAAGGCTGCTGGGAACCCTGCAAGCAAGGTACCAGGCCAGTTCTTCCAAGGGGCTTTCTTGGCTCTATAAAATCAACCTTACTTCCTTAAAGCTGTTCATATCTGAGTTTATGCACATGTATCTCAGGTATGACATTCCAGTCAAAGCCTTGGTTATATAACCTGTGTTTTTAATTGGTCCTCTTACAAGGAAAGCAGATTCTTATTTAACTTATGCAAGTAAACATACTGCCATGAAATATAAAAATAGTCACTGGGAGTTTTTAAATTCTGGAGGGAACAGGTAGAGAGAAAGATAAATGTTTCAATTCTGCTTATAAAGATATTGTCATTTACTAAACTGTTGTCAGCTTAAGAGAAAAAGATTAAAACACTTTATCAGCAAAATTTGAAACAAAAATCCACAAAATCATCTTCCTTAGTTTACTTAATTCTATGTAACCAATACCTGTTCTGCTAGAATCTAGTTCTTTACTAGCTTAGGAGTAATAAAACAGTGACTAAAAATGACAAAAGACTTACAAAAGACAATGGCTAAAGATCTGATGAGAGCTTACTATAAGACAGTTGACATAAGGAAATTTGGATATTTCTGTGATACAGAACATTTAGTAACAAAGTTTAGCATCATTCCCTTTGACAGTGCTTTTCAGGTAATTAAGAAGGTAATTATATATCAGATAAATAAGCCAAAAATTAGCCACATTATTTCCCCCAATGAGGAGAAAATTCCTCTGCTATGTTCCAGGGGCCCTCTGGAAAATATCAGAGTTAACTAGAGGTAAAAGCACCTTTTTAAATTTGATTTTCTGAAGTTGTCAGAAGAAAGTTTCTTTGGCACTTGCTTAAATTGGATTATAGATTGCCATGAAGCAATAGTTATCCATTTAACCAGAATGACAGCAAAATACCACAAAGGCAAATACAGAAGGTTACAGTTGTTAGCAAAGTTTAGCTTTTAGTCCTTTTAATATTAAGATCTCATTTTCTTAAATACCCAGACAACTCATGGAGACTTTTAAGCATGAGAAACTGCTTTGATAAAACAATTAGAGAACCCTTTGCAATCTCAACATTAAGAGCAGATGAACAGTTCAAGAAAAATTTGTCTTTTTAATTGAAAATAAAATTCTAATTTTGCTGTGTACTTGATATGGAGACTCATTTGCTTTAATTTTACATAGCATGACCATATCAGTTCTTCCACAGTTCCTACAGTTTTTTTTTACATTTAGCGTTCTTCCTCTTTAAATAAACAACTATACTTTAGAACAAAGTTACCTTTTACTTTCAATCAAACGAATTTTCATTTTTTACACTTTCTCTTACCAAAACACACATCTTTTCTATCATGCAGAGATGTTTTATTTATTACTTTAGGTTGTTTTAATTAGAACTTAAAACCATTAGAAACTTTAATTTTCAGTGAACACTGAGAACTAGGCTATTGTAAACCATTACACTTGCATTCTTTAGATTGGTAAATTTATGAACACATTTTAATTTCTGTAACCCTGTGCTTTACAGCACACTCTATCACTAAGCACAAAATATGTCTACTTAGCTTTGCAAAACTTTAAGGTTTTAGGTTACTACAAAAATATCAGGCCGTTTCTAGGTATACACACTGTAACACATAATTATTAAGGTGTTCACTTGCTACACTTAGTTTACTCATTCCTAACAACTATGCTAGATTACTTACAAAACCTTTACTGAACATTAGACGAAGTCAAGCCTCTAAGCATTTTATTCTTGAAAGATTTAACAGATAACATCAACTTAAATGACTTTAGGTAAACTTAGGCAGCTGATAACCATAAGGACATGTCCATTTCAGTTCAACTTAAATCAGCATTAATGATTAATATCTTTTATTAGAATTTTCTGGAAGTTTTAGAATGCCCAATTTTCACAAGCACTTGTCTTTAAATAAATTTTTAATTACTATAAATTAAAATTAAAAATTTTTAAATAAATTTTAAGATACTATCTGGAGGTAGAAAAATCTTTCATTTACACATTTAGACACACAAACATACAGATTGGTACATAATGACTACAGTTAGCGATACTTATCAAAGAAAATTTACACAGACAGATAAGCTGATACAAAGATTTGAGTTACTAATATCCAATTGCCTTCTTTCTTTTTAGCTTATTTGGTTAAAAGTATCTCAGTTTTCAAGAGTACACTCTAAGGGCGAGCAGTTTACCTAACTGGGTTAAGGTTTAGATGGGCCCAGACTAACAGGGCAGATGAAGGGTTTAAATTAATAGGGGCTGTGTGTGTCCAGGTGGCTGGAAATGAAATGCAAGTACAATTTTAGAACCAGTGATATAAAGCCAGACTGTATTGCAGAAGATAAATCTCTTTTTTTCACGTTGTCTAGTTTAAAAACCTCCCAATTTTTGAAGATAATGAACCAATAAGTAGAATATATTTTCACCAAAAAATTTTAGAAAATTAGTCTCACATTGTAGTAGTCCATGGGACTTTTGACTATTTTCTGTCCTTGCATTAAAATAAATTTAGCTGCATAACCTTGTTATGTTGTATACTTCTCTCAGGGACCTAGCTTCTCCATTAGAGAGTTTGTGTTGAGGCCAGGCTTGTGTGCAGAAGATAAAACACTTCTTTTTCAGCGTCTGGGGATCAAAATTGCTCCCAGTTATTTAGAATGCAAGCCAGAGGCGTGTCTGGCTTTAAACTTGAAGAGGAAGCTCCCACCTGGGAGAGAAAGACAGGTGTGCCACACCTGGTTGGCCTTTTTCTTTGTGTGAGGGCGTCCCCTCGCCTTGGAGCCTGGGTGACAGTGGTCAGTCACTTCCTCCGCCAGGCCTACTGGACTTAACCACTCCTTACCAGTGTGGCCTGTTCCTTGCCTTGATTTCCCTCTTGCCTTCCCACTGAACAAGAGTCGCCACAGAGCTGTTACCAGTGTGCTCCTACTTTACGCCCTTTGGGAGTTCTAATCTAGACCCTAGTTTCTCTGCACGGGTTTTAGCACAGTACACTCAGGATCATTCCTTGAGAGCCCCCTGCCTGTCCGATAAGTGCAGAGACTGTGTGACCTCTCGCTGCCAGAGCCTTAGTCAGAGCCACAGCCTGTTTCACTTCCCTGGGACTGCAGAAAAGGAAATGCCAGCCCCAGGATGACTCCCTCTAAGACAGGGATGTCAATAGAATAGAGCCATTTACATGTTAGGCTTAGGCTTCAGTATGATTACTTCACAGACTTCATTTACATTACACAGGAGAAAGTGGCGCAGGCCTAGGAGGAGGGCTTTGAATAGGGAGCAAGGGAACTTTTTCCAGGGCCAGAGATAAAATTCAGACAGATGCTGCCATGGATAGTTATAGGGGGCTGTGTATACTCTTAAACACCATTTTCTGCCACTGCCTGGGAATTATTTAGCCAGTCACCCATTGTAGCAAATATGATCTGTGAGACAAGAGGTCAGGTGTCATCTGCAACTCTCACGTAGGCAGCAGCCTAGCCGTAGGTTCACTCAGCGCCATCAGATCAATCAGCTGGAGCCGAGATCGAGATCCACTGTCTACTAGTCTGGTCTGCCCTTGGAGTCCGCAGGTTAGGATAGTAGAAGCAGGAAATCGGCTCAGCCACTCCCCGACAATCCCGTCCTTCCAGAGGCTGGAGATCAAGGATCGGCAGACACCAGGAAACCTTTCACCCAAGACTTAAGACTGGTAGCCTGTGCTAATTGTCTTTTAAGTGGCTAAAGGGTGCCCAGACACATTTTATGAGATAAAAGGTACAGCATTTAGTCAAGAATAAGAGCAAAATGTGGATCTCCTACCTTGCGTTGGTGAGCATCAGGTTCCGTGAAACTGATGAAGTTAGAAGAGAGTTAGGAACACCCCCTGCCTCACTCAGAGGCCAGGGCAGCCTGGAGAAGCAGGCTGGAAGTCAGAGAAGGAGAGAGAGAGAGACACTCCTCATGGATACCCAGTTGGGCTGTCGGGGTCTGATTGCAGACACGCGGACCTTTGAGAAGCCGCTGAAGTGTAGCCTCAGCCTGGACTCTCGCAGTTGCCCATGGCTTTCCTCAGTCCCTCGCATCCAAGGAGATGCTTCTGAAAGGGAATCCTGGCCTCCACTCCGGTGACTTTCCCTGCTCCCAGGGGAGACGGGGGATCCACTGAGGGAGACGCAGGGGAACCTGTTGCTTGAGACTTTGAGATTAGCAGCCAGGCTAGTCCCATTTAGGTGGCTGACAAGCACCTGATTTTGTGTGCCATAGACGGCTTCCTTCTATAAGGACAGTGAAAGAAAAGGCAGGCTTGGATACCTCTACTCACCTCCGAAGCTATCCCAGACGAGCCCCCAAAGATGATGCTGGGGTTCTTGTTTGCAGAGTCAAAGAATGAACTTAGCAAACACCCAAGGTAGGAGAGCCAGGGCAGAGGCTTTTATTGAGAGATACAGTGAGAGGACAGAGCTCCTGGCTTGTGCCAGGAGGGGACAAGAGAGCCCCACAATATTAAGATGTTTAAAATCAAGAGAAGATAGCTTTTAATCCTTCTCATCTATAAGTAAAAAAGGATTTATAAGTAAGTTCTCTTAGTCACAAATTGAGTAGAAGGTGCCAGTGCCAGGGAACTATAAGGATTTGTACAGGGGAGTATTCACTCAGAAAGCAGGAAATCAGATTCAAGTAGGTCAAAGTTAAAAGCAAAACCATGGTATGAGATTAGTTCTGCATGCCTTTTTTACTACAGTTCAATGATATTGTGGCTATAAAATTAGGAAAAGCATAATGGGCTAGAGTGTGAACTCCACACTGAGAAGAAAAGTTCAAGGACAGACTTTTCCCCCTGCAGACCTCTATGTGCAAGACTGATTTATAATCTTACATGGGTCATAAAGTCATAGACTTTTTGGGTAATGCAGTATATTGAAAAGGACATTGTAATACCTGGTTCAAATGATAGTTCGGTCCTTTTCTAACAGTGAGGCTTAATCTCATTTGTGCCCCGACTGTGGCTGTATGTCAGAGTCATCTGGGAAAATTATAAAGACAACACAGAGCGAACAAAGCAGTGCCAGCCTCCTGGCAGACAGTGCTGGTGAGAACTGATGTGGGATGGGACTGGGACTGTGTCTGAAGCCCCCGAGGTGACCACGGTCGGCAACTAAGCCACCAGACCTGCCGCCTCCATGGCTCCTCTCAAGTTCCAATCATCTGCAGTTCTGAGGTTTTTAAGTGTCCCCTGGTCACCTGCTCACTCAGCAAAATCATTCCTTGGTATTTGAAAACATCTTATCTTTATGTTACTGTTCATTTAAAAGAATGCTTATTACCATCAGAAATCTGAGACACTTAAAAAGTTCTTTCCTGATAAGCAGCCAATTTTGCCTTGGGGGAAACAGGTAATGAATCTAACTCCTTATTTATTTGAGGACCTTTCTGTTATTTGAAGATTACTTTTATGATTCAGCCAAGTTCTCTCTGAAGGCAGAATACTCCACATTTTTACATCCCTTGTTCATGTGACAATATTCCCATATCCCAGCATCCTGCTTGTCCTGTGCTGGGGACAGCTGGGGTCACCATCACCTGCGTGGTGTGTGTTCTGAGTGGAGAACATGATGCTGATCAGGGAAGAAATCCTGGGGGTTTGATGATTGTCCTCCTCTCAAACCCTTCCCAAGCATAGCATTACTCAAAGTCCCTAGTTGTAGTAAATAGCTATTTACTGATACTCAGTGGTCTACAAATATATCTGCTGATAAATACAGTACATGATATAGTTCCTAGCATTTAAAAATTCTTTTTATGTACCAGGTATGGTTCTAATATTTCAACACATTTGATTCTTGCAGTAACCCTGTGAGGTAGGTACTATGATTTATCTTCATTTTATAGGTAAAAAGAAGAAACAAGCCAAAGACACGGCAGGAAAATATCTTCCCTCTGATTTCAGTCAGTGGCAGGGCTCAGCTGTGAATCTTATATGGGAGCTGACTGAAGAACATGTAATCCTGTGACCTTCAGCAGAAGTCCCCCCATCTTCCCTGCAAGAATGTTGGTTTCTAAGTATCTTACCACATCCAAGTCCTTATGATTCTATGTAAATTAATAATAGTACATTTACCTAATCAATTTAACATAGTATTTTCAAATAAAATGATCTTTAGCCCCTTTGGCTATTTTCTAAAGTAATAACAAAGCCTAGAGTTTTTCATTTTTCATTCAGTTTATTATAAATCACACATAATATTACCCAATTGCACAGGAAGTTAACCTTTTTATTTTACAGTAATATATATGTGTACGCAAGCATATATATGTAAAATAAAAGAAATGTAGAGTCTGTTCGTTTATCCATCATCTAAAAGTCTGGAGTCTGCTCTAAATCTTGCTGTGTAGCATGGAATTCTGGAGCTCTAGAGTTCCAGCCTTTGTGACTCATGAAGTCAGTTACCCTTAGTGTTTAAGTATTGGAGGTTAAGTACTGGAAGTTGGGGGTTTTTAAGTATTGGGGGTTAAGTATTGGTAGTTGGGGGTTAAAGAAGCCAAATGGAGGGTGTAAGGTTCATGCTTATACCTAAGTAGGTAAACTAGATTCTAGGCGATGTGCTCAAATTTGTTGCAATTACATGCTGGTTTTTTGATAATTTATTGTGGTATCATTAATCTACAATTACATGTGCAATATTATGGTGATTAAACTACCCCCTTCATCAGGTCCCCCCCACCAACCCCATTACAGTCACTGTCCATCAGCGTAATGAGATGCTACAGAATCACTACTTGTCTTCTCTGAGTTATACAGGCCTCCCCGTGCACCCCCAACATTATATCTGCTAATCGTAATGCTGCTTTTTCCCCCTTGTCCCTCCCTTCCCACCCATCTTCCCCAGTCCCTTTCCCTTTGGTAACTATTAGTCCATTCTTGGGTTCTGTGAGTTTGCTGCTGTTTTGTTCCTTTAGCTTTTTCTTTGTTGTTATACTCCACAGATGAGTGAAATCATTTGATACTTGTGTTTTTCGGCGTGGCTTATTTCACTGGGCATAATACCCTCTAGCTCCATCCATGTTGTTGCAAATGGTAGGATTTGTTTTCTTCTTTATGGCGGAATAATATTGCATTGTGTATATGTACTACCTCTTCTTTATCCATTCATCAACTGATGGACACTTAGGTTGCTTCCATTTCTTGGCTATTGTAAATAGTGCTGCGATAAACATAGGGATGCATATGTCTTTTTGAAATTGGGCTGCTCCATTTTTAGGGTAAATTCCTAGGAGTGGGATTCCTGGGTCAAATGGTATTTCTATTTGGAGGTTTTTCAGGAACCTCCATACTGCTTTCCACAATGGTCGAACTAATTTGCATTCCCACCAGCAGTATAGGAGGGTTCCCTTTTCTCCACATTCTCACCAACATTTGTTGTTGTTTGTGTTTTGGATGTTGGCCATCCTCACTGGTGTGAGGTGATATCTCACTGTGGTTTTAATCTGCATTTCTCTGATGATTAGCGATGTGGAGCATCTTTTCATGTGCCTCTTGGCCATCTGAATTTCTTCTTTGGAGAAGTGTCTAGTCATGTCCTCTGCCCATTTATCATTTGGATTATTTGCTTTCTGTTTGTTGAGGTGCATGAGTTCTTTAAATATTTTGGATGTCAACCCCTTATCCGATGCATCATTTATAAATATATTCTCCCATACTGTAGGATGTCTTTTTGTTCTACTGATGGTGTCCTTTGCTGTACAGAAGCTTTTCAACTTGATATAGTCCCACTTGTTAATTTTTGCTTTTGTTTCCTTTGCCCGGGGAGATATGTTCATGAAGAAGTCGCTCATGTTTATGTCCAAGAGATTTGTGCCTATGTTTTTTTCTAAGAGTTTTATGGTTTCATGACTTACCTTCAGGTCTTTGATCCATTTTGAGTTTACTTTTGTGTATGGGGTTAGACAGTAGTCCAGTTTCATTCTCTTACATGTAGCTGTCCAGTATTTCCACCACCAGCTGCTGAAGAGGCTGTCATCTCCCCATTGTATATCCAAGGCTCCTTTATCAAATATTGACTGTATATGTTTGGGTTAATGTTTGGATTTTCTATTCTGTTCCACTGGTCTGTGGGTCTGTTTTTGTGCCAATACCAAATTGGCTTGATTACTGTGGCTTTGTAGTAGAGCTTGAAGTCAGGGAGCATAATTCCCCCTGTTTTATTCCTCCTTCTCAGGATTGCTTTGGCTTTTCGGGGTCTTTTGTGGTTCCATATGAATTTTAGAGTTATTTGTTCCAATTCATTGAAGAAAGTTGTTGGTAGTTTGATAGGGATTGCATTGAATCTGTAGATTGCTTTAGGTAGTATAGCTATTTTGACAATATTTATTCTTCCTAGCCAAGAACATGGGATGCATTTCCATTTGTTAGTGTCCTCTTTAATTTCTCTTAGGAGTGTCTTGTAGTTTTCAGGGTATAGGTCTTTACTTTCTTCGTTAGGTTTATTCCTAAGTACTTTATTCTTTTTGATGCAATTGTGAATGTAATTGTGTTCCTGATTTCTCTTTCTGTTATCTCATCGTTAATGTATAGGAAAGTAACAGATTTCTGTGTGTTAATTTTGTATCCTGCAACTTTGCTGAATTCACATATTCTTCTAGTTTTTTGGAGTGGAGTCTTTAGGGCTTTTTATGTACAATATCATGTCATCTGCAAAGAGTGACAGTTTGACTTCTTCTTTACCAATCTGGATGCCTTGTATTTCGTTGTTTTGTCTGCTTGCCGTGGCTAGGACCTAAAGTACTATGTTGAATAACAGTGGAGAGAGTGGGCATCCCTGTCTTGTTCCCGATCTTAGATAAAAAGCTTTCAGCTTCTCGCTGTTAAGTATAATGTTGGCTGTGGGTTTGTCATATATTAGCCTTTATGGTGTTGAGGTACTTTCCCCCTATACCCATTTTGTTAAGAGTTTTAATCATGAATGGATGCTGAATTTTGTCAAATGCTTTTTCAGCATCTATGGAGATGATCATGTGGTTTTTGTTCTTCTTTTTGTTGATATGGTGGATGATGTTGATGGATTTTCGAATGTTGTACCATCCTTGCCTCCCTGAGATGAATCCCACCTGATCATGGTGTATGATCCTCTTGATGTATTTTTGAATTTGGTTTGCTAATATTTTGTTGAGTATCTTTGCATCTACGTTCATCAGGGATATTAGTCTGTAGTTTTCTTTTTTGGTGAGGTCTTTGTCAGGTTTTGGTATTAGAGTGATGCTGGCTTTGGAAGTATTACCTCCTCTTCTATTTTTTGGAAAACATTAAGGCGAATGGGTGTCATTTCTTCTCTATGTGTCTGGTAGAATTCAGAGGTGAATCCATCCAGCTGGGGGGTTTATTCTTGGGTAGTTTTTTGATGACCAATTCAATTTCATTGCTGGTGATTGGTCTGTTTAGTTTTTCTGTTTCTTGCTTTGTCAGTCTTGGAAGGTTGTATTTTTCTAAGAAGTTGTCCATGTCTTCTAGGTTTTCCAACTTGTTAGCATATAGATTCTCATAATATTCTCTTATAATTCTTTGTATTTCTGTGAGGTCCATCGTTATTTTTCCTTTCTCATTTCTGATTCTGTTTATGTGTGTAAATTCTCTTTTTCTCAAGATGTCTGGCTAGGGGTTTATCTCTTTTGTTTATTTTTTCAAATAACCAACTCTTGGTTTCATTGATTTTTTTCTATTGTTTTATTCTTCTCAATTTCATTTATTTCTTCTCTGATCTTTATTATATCACTCTTTCTGGTATCTTTGGGCTCATTTGTTCTTATTTTTCCAATTTCAGTAATTGTGTCTTTAGACTATTCATTTGCCATTTTTCTTCCTTCTTTAAATAGGCCTGGACTGCACTATACTTTCATCTTAGAACTGCCTTTGCTCCATCCCATAGAATATTTGGTCATTGACCCTTTGATTATTTAGGAGAATGTTGTTAAATCTCCATGTATTTGTGAGCCTTTTTGTTTTCTTTCTACAATTTATTTCTAGTTTTATACCTTTGTGATCTGAGAAGTTGGTTGGTAGAATTTCAATATTTTTGAATTTACTGAGGTTCATTTTGTGGCCTAGTATGTGGTCTATTTTGGAAAATGTTCCATGTGCACTTGAGAAGAATGTGTATCCTGTTGCTCTTGGGTGTAGAGTTCTGTAGATGTCTGTTAGGTCCATCTGTTCTAGTGTGTTGTTCAGTGCCTCTGTGTCTTTACTTATTTTCTGTCTGGTTGATCTGTCCTTTGGAGTGAACGCATTGCTTCCTATTTCCTCCTTTAATTGTGTTAGTATTTGTTTCACATGTGTTGGCGCTGCTGTGTTTGGTACATATATATTTAAAATGGTTATATCCTCTTGTTGGACTGACTCCTTTATCATTATGTAATGTCCTTCTTTATCTCTTGCTACTTTCTTTGTTTTGTTGAAGTCTATTTTATCTGATACAGTTACTGCAACACCTGCTTTTTTCTCCTTGCTCTCAGGGTTTCTAGCCTCTCTCCCGCCGGTCCTGCTCACTGTCAGAACTATAGCCCTTTTTGTTACAAGCTCTTTCTGTTGCAAGCTCTTTCTGTAACCCTCTGAGGCAGTGGAGGGAAAGGAAGGGAGAGAGAGACACGCCCCGACAGGCCTAGCAAGGGAGGTAAGAGCCGACTGTCTGCCCGTTCCCGCAGCCTCGGGCGCTCGCTGCTGTGCCGCTCATTTGCCGCCGCCACCGCTGCCGCTGCCGGAGACAATCAAACGCGACAGGGAGTTCAGTCGAAGCAGAAAACTCGTTTATTGGAGCTCAGGGCACCGAATATATAGGGTGAAGTCTCTCCTGATTGGTTACACCTATGCTAATAAGGCGACTTTCAATTTTCCAATCATGCACAGAGTTGTGCGCATGCGCAGCTGTTTCTGATGGAAGAAGCGGACCAGAGTGGGCGCAGCTGAACCCCAGGAGGCCTTCAGCGGCCACTCCTGTAGCGTGGCTGAGTTCTCTGCGGCCATCTTTGGGGTGCCTGAGATTCAATTTAAAGGCAGTTCCCCACATTTCCCCCTTTTTGTTTTTGTATGAGCATGAGAGATGCCATCCTGTACTCGAGGATGTGCCTGTCTTAGGTTGTCCCCATCTTTCAGGAGATCTTACCTGTCATTGACTACCATCTTAGCACTTCTAGTAATGACATTCTCAAGAGGTCGATTCCACCTCTGTGTAGGGCTATAAATGCACATGAACACCCTGGGGTATGGGGAACTCCTTGTTCAATAATATCTGTTGCTGTTGATATGATCTTCACCACCGCATGAGCATGAAAATAACTGATGACATTATAATTATTATACCTCCTAATAACAGCTTGGGCAGACTAGACGAACTAATTATTTCTTCCCATACTCTGGTAAAAAAGGAAGCAGAGGGTAAGAAAACATAGAACTGCAAAGATGTCCTTGTTGAAGGCTTAACAGTGTCACTTCTTCAGCAGTCTGGACTATGGCAGGAGTAATAGTCCAGCCTTCATGACTCCTTTTCTTCTTTCTCAAAAGGTCAGTCCTGAAAGAGAGAAGAAAGACAAGCCCTCAAGAGGTCACCCTCTTGGGGAGAGTCTATATCATGGCTTTTTTCCACTTGCTGAGTGGTCTGAGGGCAGAATTTCAAGTTCCTAGCAGGAACCCAAATTGGATTCGGTCCGCCTATAGGAAATACACATCCGAATCCTCTGCCCATCAATGGATCTGGTCCTTGCCATTGCCCAGTCAGCTGGTCTTTCCAGCGCACTTCTATTTTGGCATATGGTGTTTGATTTGTCCAGTGCCTTTGAAAGGCCGTTAGAGGTTGATCTCTTGAAAACTTTTAAATATTTAATGTAAGTAGGGCCATCCGTAATTGGTCATGGGGGCTTATTCCCCCTTTTTGTTTTTGTAATAGGTCTTTTAATGTCTTATTGTGACGCTCTACTATGGCCTGGCCCTGTGGGTTGTATGGGATTCCTGTGGAGTGGCTGATATGCCACGTATTAAAAAAGTCTTGTAATGCCTTGTTAGTAAAGCAGGGGCCATTGTCTGTTTTTATTTGATGTGGTATGCCTAATATAGCAAAACATTGTAAAAAATGGCTTTGTGCATGTTTAGCTTTCTCTCCAGCATGGGCACTAGCCCAGCAAGCATGGGAGCATGTACCTATTGAGACAAAGACAAATTTTAATTTTCCAAAAGCTGCATAATGAGTAACATCAGTTTGCCAGAGACAGTTTGGTTTAATGCCTCTTGGGTTAACTCCAGGAGACTGGAGGGGTGGAATTTGTAGAAAAGGCAAACAGGATTTACAAGTCCTGATAATTTTTTTCAAGTCTTTAATAGGAATATTAGGAAATCTATGATGAAGTCCTCTCCAATTTAGGTGGGTAAGTTCATGGAGGTCTTGGGCCTGTTGGAAATCTTGGGCCTGTTGCATGGAAAGGGCTTGAGCAGCAGAGGATGCTAATTGGTCAGCTAATAGGTTTCCTCTAGAGAGGAATCCGGGCAAACCTTGGTGTCCTCAGAGATGCTGCAATAATATGGGCTTGGATCGTGCCATTAGCAAGGATTTCACCTGAATCATCAAGGGGGTTATGGGGTTTTTATCTAACTTGATATAAGAAGAGGCTAAGGTGGGAAGCAAGTTCACCACATACAGACTATCAGAAAAAAGATTCATAGGTTCAGAAATTTTACTTAGGGCCAATGCTATGGCATACAACTCCTTAAATTGTGCTGAGCCAGTAACCTTTTCAAAATGTTGGATTTCTTTTAACTTGGTCGAGAGGTGAGGAGGGGGAAAGACAACAACAGCAGACCCCTCCTTCCCTCCATCGGTAAACACATTCAAGGCATCAGAAAGGGGCTTACTCAAAAAGAGCCTAGGGGTGGCCCAACTTGACTTGGAGAAGGAGGCAACCCATCTGCTAGGCCCATAATGGCAATCAATTTTACCCAAAAAACCTGTCAGAGCCTCGGACACTCTATTGTGATTTCGCTTGATCCACTCAAAGTCGGACAAACGATAAGGAATGGTTAAAATTTCCTGGTCTTTCCCATAATGTCTTAAGGTGGTGTCTCTGCCTTTGACTATAATATCTGCCAGTTGATCTAACTGGGCATACACTCACGGAGTGCCTCCTATTGATGCATGGACCCATTGGAGAGGGTTACCTTGCTGTGTGATAACAGCGGTAAGCAGCTCCAAGCCAGGAAGAATCCACAGACAAAGGTCACAGTCAGGCTGATACCGGGCTAGTTGGGCATTATGAAGTGCTAATTGAATCTGTCTAAATAATTGTTTATGTTCCTCCATTAATACAACAGGCTCAGATGGAGTTTTATCTTTTAACAACTCAAGGAGAGGGATAAGGTCCTCTGTTGTAATGTGGAGCCAGGGTCTTAGCCAATTAAGCTCCCCTAACACCTTTTGTAGTTCTACCAGGGAGAAGGAGTCCTTGATAGATAGCTGGGGTTTAAGAGGACACACAGAGTCCAGGTGAAGCCTCGCTCCCAGTATTTCAAAGGGAGGCACGGTCTGGACCTTGTTGCTGGACACATGTAACCCCCCTTGTCTCAAGAAGGTTTGGAGCTTCTGGTAGGCACAGCTCAGCAGTTGGGTAGTGGATGCTCCCCAAATAATATCATCCATGTATGCATATAGGACTACCCCTGCCCACTGTTGAAGGGGCTGCAAGACCTGAGAAACATATCGTTGGCAAAAGGCTGGGCTGTTAGCCATGCCCTGTTGCAACATTGTCCATTCATATCGCTCATCAGGCCCCTGAAAATTGGTGGAAGGTACGGAGAAACAAACCTCTCACAATCAGCGGGGTTGAGGGGAATGGAGAAAAAACAATCCTTAATATCAATCACAATGAGGGACAAATCTTTTGGAATGGACGGAATCCAGGGCAACCCCCTCAGGGGCGTGCCCACAGGAACCATCCGCTCATTGATCTTTCTTAAATCCTGTAACATCCTCCATTTGCTAGAGGCCTTCTGAATAACAAAAACAGGACTATTCCATGGGCGTAGGGAAGGTCTAATATGTCCCAGTTTTAATTGTTCTTGGGTAATTTCTTTAAGTCTTTGAAGCTTAGCTTGTGGTAATGGCCACTGCTCCACCCAGACTGGAGGTCCTGGGAGCCATGTAATAGCAGGTGTTCTCAGAGCAGTGGCCTTTAGGATTGGGGGGTGCGGCTTCACTTGCGAGAGGGGCATATTAGGTCTTGAAGCCTCAAAGGAAAGGCCTCCCCTATAATCACTGAGGTTCTTAGTACAACCAAATTGTCGTTGGTATTCTTCTCTCCCCAATATGTTTTCATAAAGATTTTTAGGATTATTGGTAATATAGACATCGGCCGCTCCTAGAATGTCTTGGCCCAGCAGGTTAGCTGTCAGGCCAGAGGCAACGAGGGGTCTGACTTCCCCATGGTTGCTATCTACGTCTTCCCATTTAAGCCAGTCCTTAGTCTCCTCAGAGGTCGCATTGCCCCCGACCCCTAATAAAGGGGGCCCTGGAACTAGCCTCCAGTGGAGGGGAACTTCCTCCTTTCTAAGCACAGTTCGGTCTGCCCCAGTGTCAATTAGGCAGCGGAACCTTTTCCCCGATATGAATATGTCCATCTTTGGTCTTACCCCCGGTATTATGGCACTGTCCAATGGGCCCTGGGGGAATCAGAAGAACTCCTCCCTCCTTGGGCTAACGGGGCTGGAGGTTGCCCCTCCCCTAGTTTAAAGGGTTGTCTTGGATGTCAAACTTAGACCTGCAGTCTTTCTGCCAATGGAATCCCTTCCTGCACCTTGGACAGGGCATCCTAGGTGGGCGCCATCCCCTCCCGCTCATCAGGGGAGCTCCTTGATTGCCACTGCTATTTTTTGTAGCATGGTCATTAGGGCACTCCCTCTTGAAGTGTCCCATCTGACCGCATCCAAAACAAGTTTGATTTCTCCCCCTTTTGTCTGCGGCTCTGCCCCCTGGGGACTTAAAGTGAGGGCTGCAGTCAAGGCCTCCTTTAAGGAGGCCGTTTGTGCCTGCAGGGCGGCAACCAGAGTCTGGGACTGGTGGGCTTGAGTGCCCACATCCTTGGAGGCGACTACCCACCTTTCATGGACCTATCTTTCAGCCCTGCACAGGCCAACTTGTGGCCAGTAGTCATCCCCTCCCAAACCAACATTTTAACAAATTGATCCCGTAATGGCCCTGGGGGAAATTTACGTTGCAAGCTCTTTTCCACCCTATCTGTAAAGGACGGGAGGTCCTCAGTGGGCTTTTGGGTGATTCCGGAAACTGGCGGTTCCAAGGGACCTTCCTCCATTTTTTTTCCAGGCGGCCAGCCCAAGGGCTCTTACTTGCTCCTGATAAGGGGCAGGAATGACGGCCTGCTGGAGACCCATAGCAAACTGGTCAGTGGTCCCCGAGAGCATCCCAAAGGTAACGGGAATTGGAGGACTTGCAGATTGGTTTCTCTCTGCCTGGATGTGGCATTCCTCCCTAAAGAAGGCACACCACTTAAGGAACAGGGGACCAGGAAGGACTGCCTTTGTCAAGCTCTTCCAATCCTGAGTAGTACAGTGCTGATGAGCTAACCCTTGGAGGATGGTCTCGGCCCACGGGGAATAGGCCCATCCTCCGAGACTGCCTTCTTTAATTCTTTGAGTTCTTGGGTCTCCCAGGGGTACCACATAGCTGGCCTGTTCCCGCCAGGGTTAACATTTACTGGAAATGCCTGATAAGAGGGTGGTACCGGCCCGTTCCTGCCAGAGTTAAAACGGTGGATAAGATGGGGGCAGGGTGGTGTCAGAGGGCCTCTCAGCGATATACGCTGATGGGTCGGGGCCGTCCCAGGGAGGTGGCCAGAGATATTCCTCATCAAAACATTCCCATTCCTTTTCCTCCGGGGACGCAGACGCCACCTTAGGAGTTAGTCTATCTGGTCCTTTTGGGTATTGGCTATTAGCTCCCTGTTTGCTGGGACTCCTTGCAGAACCCGCTGAGCAGGGCGATAAAGATCGAGCGTTCCCGAAACATGCCTTAAGGGCTGACAGTGTAGGGTACACTCCTTTTCTGATCAGTCATTCAACATGGTCCCAGGTGGAATAATCAAAAGGGTTACTGGCAGGGAGCCAGGGGGCCACCCTCACAAAGGTCTCCCATACTCTTTCTGCCTGGGAATCTGAGAGTTCCAACCCTTGGCTTTTAAGTATGTATCTCAGCGCTTTAAGCGCAGGTTCATCCTTAGAGGTTGCTTGTTCCATTCTCCCAGGAATGCGCTTACCACGTAATCTGACTGCTCACTCCGCTGCACTTTCGGTTCGTCAACCGAGGGATCATTGATCCGTCTGCGTTGCCTCTTGGGCGTTCCTCACACGCCTCCTCGGGCATGCCCCACGTTGGGCGCCATCTGTCAGGGTTTCTAGCCTCTCTCCCGCCGGTCCTGCTCACCATCAGTACTACAGCCCTTTTTGTTACAAGCTCTTTCTGTTGCAAGCTCTTTCCGTAACCCTCTGAGCCAGTGGAGGGAAAGGAAGGGAGAGAGAGGCACGCCCCGACAGCGGAGCAAGGGAGTTAAGAGCTGACAGTCTGCCCGTTCCCGCAGCCTCCGGCGCTCACCGCTGCGCCGCTCGCTCGCCACCGCCGGAGACAATCAGACGCGACAGGGAGTTCAGTCGAACCAGAAAACTCGTTTATTGGGGCTCAGGGCACCGAATATATAGGGTGAAGTCTCTCCTGATTGGTTACACCTATGCTAATAAGGCGACTTTCAATTTTCCAATCATGCACAGAGTTGTGCACATGCGCGGCTGTTTCTGACGTAAGAAGCGGACTGGAGTGGGCGCAGCTGAACCCCAGGGGGCCTTCAGCGGCCACTCCTGCAGCGTGGCTGAGTTCTCAGCGGCCATCTTTGGGGCGCCTGAGATTCAATTCAAAGGTAGTTCCCCACATATTTTGTCTGATACAGTTATTGCAACACCTGCTTTTTTCTCCTTGTTGTTTGCATGAAATATCTTTTACCATCCCTTCACCTTTACTCTGTGTATATCTTTGGGTTTGGGGTGAGTCTCCTGTAAGCAGCATATAGATGGGTCTTGTTTTTTTATCCATTTAGTAACTCTGTCTCCTTTGATTGGTCCATTCAGTCCATTTACATTTAGGGTGATTGTCGATAGATATGTACTTATTGCCATTGCTGGCTTTAGATTCGTGGTTACCAAAGGTTCAAGGGTAGTTTCTTTAATATCTGACAGTCTAACTTAACTTTCTTGTTATGTTATTGTAAACACAGTCTGATGATTCTTTATTTCTCCCCCTTCTTATTCTTCCTCCTACATTCTTTATATACTAGGTGTTTTATTCTTTGCCTTTAGTTAGTATTTGGATGGTCTGCTTTCTTGGCTATTATTTTATTTTCTCTGGTGACCTCTTCTTAGCCTTAGGAGTGCTTCCATTTTGAGCAGTCCCTTTAAGATATCCTGAAGAGATGGTGTATGGGAGGCAAATTCCCTTAGCTTTTGCTTGTCTGGAAATTGTTTAATTCCTCCCTCAAATTTAAATGATAATTGTGCTGGATACAATATTCTTGATTCGGGGCCCTTCTGTTTCATTACGTTAAATATATCATGCCATTCTCTTCTGGCCTGTAAGGTTTCTGTTGAGAAGTCTGATGATAGTCTGATGGGTTTTCCTTTGTACATGATATTGTTTGTGTCTCTATCTGCCTTTAATACTCTGTCCTTATCTTAGATCTTTGCCATTTTAATTATTATGCGTCTTGGTGTTTTCTTCCTTGGGTCCCTTTTGTTGGAAGATCTGTAGGCTTCCATGCTTTGAGAGACTGTTTCCTTCCTCAGCTTGGGGATGTTTTTAGCAATTATTTCTTCAAGACACTTTCTATCCCTTTTTCTCTCTCTTCTTCCTCTGGTACTCCTATAATGTGAATATTGTTCCGTTTGGATTGCTCACACAGTTCTCTTAAAATTCTTTCATTCCTAGAGATCCTTTTATCTTTCTGTGCCTCAGCTTCTCTGTATTCCTGTTCTCTGATTTCTATTCCATTAACAGTCTCTTGCTTCTCGTCCAGTTGCCTGCTAAGCCCGTTGATCGCTTGTCTCATCTCTGCATTGTCTTTCCTCACTTCCCTCACTTCCTCCCTCAGCACTTGCATATTTCTCTGTAGATCCATCGTATGGTTATGACTTTTATTCTGAATTCTTTTTCAGGAAAATTATGCATGTCCATCACATCAGGCTCCCTCTCTGTGGTTGTCTGGGTAAGCTGCTTTGTTTGTGCCATATTCCTCTGTCTTTTCATAGCGATAGAAGTGGTCAGAAAAAGAAAAAATGAAGAAAAGGAAAAAAGAGAAAAAAAGAAAAAAAACCCCGCCGTGTGTAGTTTCTGTGAGGATGCTGTAGGTGGTGCTGCTGCTCCACTATTCCACAGCCGCAACTGCTTCGCTGGGCCCATTGTGACTCTGGCTGGAGAGGGAACGAATGGGAGAGTGCTGATTTCTGGGGGAAGTGTCGGTGCGACTGCTTTTCCCAGCCGCAGTCCAAGGGGTCCGAAATTCCACAGGACCCCCAGCCTGCTTGGCTTAGTGTGCTGGGATGATCCTGCTCCCTCTGTTGAGCCCCTGTCTCTTTAAGACCCCTAAAAATGCACACACTCTTCTTTTATCCTGGGGAGCCATTTGAGTGGACCTGCTGTCCTGGATACTGCACCTCTGTCTCTCCAATCTCTGATACACCACACGATGTGTGTCAGCGCTCCCGGTGCTGATCACCAGGGTTGGTTATTTCACGGGCCTGTACTTCCACTCCCTCCCAGCTCTGAATCCTTTCCTCCCGCCGGTGCACTGGGGTGGGTGAGTGCTCGGGTCCCGCTGGGTCACGGCTCCATATCTTACCCGCTTCGCAAGGTGCCGAGTCCTCTCATGCGTAGCTGCAGGCTGGGTGTCATCCTGTATCTTCTGGTCTCTCTTTTAGGAATAGTTGTATTTGTTGTATTTTCATAAATATATATGGTTTTGGAGGAGATTTCCGCCGCCCTCCTCATGCCGCCATCTTCCCAGAACCTACATGCTGTTTTAAGAAACCTCAAGTACTTGAGAAGCTACTTCCCAGAAAAGCCATTTATATGCTAATTATGTTATTTGTGTTTATTCTTTAAGGTAGATTTTCAATGAATTCTGCTAGACAATCTTTGTCCAATTTGCCAGATAAATTTCCTAAAACAGAATTTTATTATTCAGATGAGTGTTTCTTCAATTGATTTAAACACAGTTTCTGACAGTATCATTGAAAAATCTTAAAGCACCTTGTTGGTATTCAGTAATCCTTTGTGCTCTCACAATTTTACTGGCCTGAGAAATTTGTATTGATTCTAACTTATTTTATGAGTATTATTTCTAAATCGTTGCCTGAATCACTCTGAAAGCTTAAGCTTCCTGTGTAAGGCTTGTACAATCAAGGTTGCCAGGAAAAACCATGCCACAGGGAATAGAAACATTTCAGAGAAAAACTGACCTTGTGGAATTTATCCTTTTTCTCATTACTTTAGCTCCAGATACTTTTGTATGACTGATAACAGCATATAAAATACAAAAGCTGTAAGTAAAGAATTTCTGTTCACTCCGAACCTTAGCATAGAGGCTATATTCTACTTATGTTCACTTGCAGTCCGTTTGCCGGCTCAGCGTATTCTTCTGAACTAGTATTGTGAGCATCTCAGCCATCAGTGTGATTATGTATTCTGAGGCTTCGGTGGTCTTATGTAAATGTGCCACTATTGCCCTCAAAATATTAGCTTTAAGAGTATAAAGAAAAGCATAGTCTCTGTGAAGATCTGATTTTCCCTTTAACAGCAAAGGATTCCCTTAACAGCAAAATTTTAAGTCTTCATCTCACATGAGGACTGTTGGCTTTTGTAGTGCAGAAAGGCTTTTAATGATGCTGGTGTTTGGTGGAAGTTTTTGATTTCAACTTTAGGAAGAGTGACTGAACACTTTACCAAACATCAGGATGAGAAATTGTTATCTTCTTCCTTTCTGTTGACTTTCATATTTACAGTCACAGATTCAGAGACTTAAAGTGGAGGGGCTTGACGAGGTGGTACTCTGTCCTCATCCCCTCCTTTATGCATTTGTCTCTTTTCTGCCTCCCCATGCACCAGAGGCTCCTGAGAGTGGGATTAGGTTTCTCTTGTTCAGCGTGTGTCCCCAGCTCCCGGGACTCATGTAGGTTTGTTGAGCATACAAAGAACCCAAGAGTGGGGAGAAAACAGACTTACCAGGATTGCCCAGCCAGTATGTTGCAAAATCTGCCCTAGAAACTTCATCTTCTAACTACAGATTTTGTGCCTTTTCCATGATTAAAAAAAAAAAAAAAGAGTTTGAGTTGGGAGTCTTATTTGGGGGCTTTAATCTGTATAAAAATCAGAATCGTAGAGTTCACATTCACTGGATGCTGTTTTCAGGCATATAAACTACTTATTTGAATCCATATGGCATAATTCATTTTCTGAAGGTATTTTTTTATCCATACTTCTTATAGATGAAGAAACTTGAGCTTTGAGAGATTAATTTACAGGGTTATAGAGAGTTAGAGCCAGGATTTAAGTCTGGTTTTTCTGTTTCCGGGTTTAGTGATCTTCCCACTTTCGCCCTTTACACGGGTATCAGTATTGGTCAGTATGAAGAATTATCCAGGCCCCTAAGTAGCAGAAAGTAACTGTTACTTTCATTTAGCCCAATGTCTGTGTGTCACAGGCCTTAATACCTGTGGAATTGGTTGAGTGCCAGCTCTTTCCCAAGCTCCCTCACATGGCGATCGGTCTCGGTCCCCTGTGGGGTCAAGCTCAAGGGCCTTTCTGCTCCCTGATCTTTCTCCCATTTTCCTGTAACTGGACTTGGATGTCCTCATCTGGTGCTACACGGCTTGCAGACTTCAAAGCTTTCCTGCTAAGTTGTGGATACCCTGAGATGGGATGGAATAAACTTAGTTGAGGATTAACCTGTGCTGGAAGAAAGAGCCTACTTTTTTTTGTTTTTTATTAAGGAGAGTGAGAGGAGTGATGACAAACCAGGAAGTGAGTGGAAGCCTCTGTAACAGGGCCCGTTTCTCCCTGTTCTAGGAAAGTGGTTGGCCCTCTCAGCTCTGTCCAGGGGAAGTTTGTCCAGGCTTGGTTGGACTAGTGTCTTGGGACTCAGGATTTATCTCGTATACAGTGTGTAAACCCATCTGCCCCCCACTTTTTGGCAGAAGTCAGGCATGGAGTAACACCACTGTGTCCTGTGCACAGAGATGGCGCTTTCGCGAGGGGAGACATCCTGCAACGATGCCCGCTGGTACCCAGCTGTCTGCAGGATCTGCTGCATCACCATCCATTCATCAGTTTCGTATTTCAACTATGGACATTCCAGTGTTTATTTCTTCTGTAAAGATATATTAGAAACCTAACCTACAATTTTTAAAGATAACTTTTCATTTTTTCCATAACAGTTTACATATTCTGTACCTGGTACCAACTCCTTGCAATCTTTTTGTATAAAATGCCCATTTAGCCAAAGGTGCTGAGAGACTCAGAGGTGATTCTATAACCTCGTTCTTCTGTTCTCTCTCTATTTTTAAAGAATACTGATTAGATATTACAATCAAGGTTGTTCTCTATGAAAATACGGTCTACACTGAATCTTCCATTCTGTTTTTTTTTTTTTTTTCTGTATTGGCTGAAGAGAAGGGCAGGTGATTGGGTGTATTGGCAAGAAAATGCATTTTTTCTGGCCATCTTTTATTTTCTTTCTCTTGGCTTCCAGTAATGGGGTCGGTGATAGGCGACCTGCAAAGATGGTCGCCTGCAGCCCTTCCTGTCCCTGTGTGCTCATGCTGGCCACCCATCGAGAGGGTGGCTCTCTCCCCCCCCACCCCCCCGTTACCCTGGGCTGGCCTGGTGTGACGCGGTGTGGCAGGAATGGTGCTACGGCAGTCACAAACCCTGTGAAGGGCAGCCTGCAAGCCTCCACGTGAGGAGGGAAGTGTTGGCATGCTCCTGGAGAGGGAAGGCTGTGGAGTAGGGGCCCCGCAGCCCCTCCACACCAGGAGGCCCCTTGGATGCTGCAGCCCCAGTGAGCCAGCCCACCTCATGTGGAGCCGAGCAGCCGTCCTCTCTGAGCTGTATCCAGCTGCACGTCCACAGACTCCTGAGCAAATAAAATAATAGATGCTACAAGCCACGGACTGTTGGAACAGCTTGTTGCAGGGCAATAGGTAACTGAGACAGGATCTTCATATTTCTTATCTGGTGGCTGTTTGTCCAGTATGTCCATGACCCTGGATTCCCAGGAGACCTGCTAACTGACCAGTATTTTATTTGTTTAAAAAATTTTGATAAACAGTCTTTATCAGCTGTTTTTCCTTTTGTTCTATACTAGCTCTATATTTGTCCTCACAGCAGATTCTGTGTCTCCTGAAATGCTCCTGAGGGGTAGTTTCTCTGGGACACATTGTGACACCAACTGCTTATAATTGTTTATGGAAGATAAAAATCACCCCTCTCTTGCAAAGAGAAACAGTGAAAAAGGAGGAGAACTTACTTTCTCTAAAGAGAACTCCCTGTGACCAGATTGGGCCATACTCCCCTCTTGGACACTGTGAGTAGCTGGTTTCACTTAAAAATTAATACTGTTTTCAACCATATGTATGTCCATGTGACTTTCTACTCGGTCAGCCTCTCACCAGCCCTCAGGTTTTATCAGGTTATTTATTTATGTATTTTTTCAATGTCTTCAAGCATATTTCAAGTGTGTGCATCTGGTCTTTCAGTTATATTTTATATTTCGGAAAAGCGATGCATACATACATCCTCTGAACCTCCAAGAGAGTGGTTCCCACTGGACGGTTGGCAACATTCAGAGGCAATTTTGGCTGTTACTGCGTGAGGTGGGTGGTCAGTGCTGCTCGCTTTTAGCGGGTAGAGGCCAGGACGCGGGCAAGTGTGTGGTGCATAGCAACTGCACACAGGGCAATCAAAACGCTTCCTGAGTGGGTGGATGAGAGTCAGTGAGTGTGACCATGGACACACTGTCTCTTCTGCTTTCTCTTTCTTCAGAGGTGCTGATGTAGGCTTTGTGTAAGATCAGATCGCTAGTTCAGGCACAGCCATGGTCTTCTTGTCAATGTGCATATGTAAAAAAGGGTTTTTGCATTTCCTCCACACAATGACAGAGATCAAAATTAGATAATTATTTAGTGATAATGTGGGGGGGGGGCTGTTTATATAGGAGAGTACTTGCCATTCATCAGGCAGGAAGACATGTTAAATGAGGATTGATGGGGCCGTTGCACCTTCATCCCTGAAGGTCAGGTCCTCATGTTGCTGGCCCGCGATTGTGGAATGACTGTGGTTTTTAGAGCTGTGCCAGAGAAAGGCTCCAGTTAAGACCATCGCAAAAGAAGTGGTATGCTGGGAGAGAAACGGCAGCATACTAGTAATTAGAAAAAAGCAATACTTAATGTATTTCTTACTTTTGAAAGTCAAGAACTGGTGTTCCATGTGATGCCTTGTTTTAGAAAAGGGGAACCTTTTTTGCTTTATGATACTTTCTTTTCTAGTTTCCATGGAATTCAGGCTTTGCTGTTTTAATGAAAGAGGAAGTAAGTGAATGTGATAAATAATGTGCGTGGAAACATTGTTTAATGCATTGTGGCAATAATACTACAGAAAGTTGAATCAGTAGCTTCCTCAGTAGGAAGGCTTTGCCAGGGTTTATTTCCCTCTTCTGTGTAGTAGGCTAGAGACAGGGTCCTGAAGCATTTCCCCCAGACTGGCATTTACAGTGTTTCATAGTGGCCTCCTTTCATTCATGGCCCAGAGTTGTGTGTGAGTTGTTTTGAGAAGAATGTTGTTTAAATCTAACGTATGAGATGGATGCTGGCTAGCCTTTCTTAATACACGGTTACTAGAATCCAGACCTTTTCTGGTCCACACTTAGAAAACTGCCTCCTTTTTTGTGCTGGGAGCTTTGGCTTGTCATTGTGCACTACATGTCTTGAGTGTGGCAGCGTGTCATGAGGGGTATGGCGTAAGTCTAGGCCCACACCTCCAGAGGTGATGCCTGGTGAGACAGTCCCAAACAAGGGGCCACGTTTGGGTGTTGACTATGGACTGATGCCAGGAACTGCTGTGGATTAAAGGAGCCAATTAAAGAAGTGACGACGGAAAGGAAATCAGAACCAGTCTGAGCTGTTGCCATAGCTCATTGCTCAAGCTTTTCAGGTTGCCCGGTAATTTGAGATTTTATAGGATCGTGGATTCTGAGGGGAGTCCAGTTCAGATATCTCTGCTGATGAGCAAAGGATGTTTGTCAGAGCCCCAAACGGAAAAAAATTAGAGACTTAAGGTTCATACAGTTGATGGAATCTGCATTTAAAATTGTTTATTCATCTTTTTGTTCAATGGTTGTATTTTGAAATTACTGCTGCCTTTCTTTGGACGGGAAAGGGGTAGGAAGAGTCAAAGTTGTCAGTGTTTTAAACATTCACTTTGAACAGGCATTTGGTATACAGAGAAAATACACAACCCCAAGGAATTTATTCTCTAAATTGAGAATTAGAACTGACACCTCATACGCATGCTTCCTGCTCTTCTTTGGATGGGATATGGCAGTTGAAGGGGATCGAAGGCCCTTCCTGCCCTGGGTCTGCCGATCCTGTGGCCTCGGCCCTTTCCTGCCCTCTTTGTGTTCTGAACTCTAGACCACTGAACTTCCTTCCATTTCTAAATACTTTCTACTCTTCCCTGCAGGTCTTTGTCCAGGCCTTTCCCTCTGCCACAAGCCTTCCTTCCTGCTTTTCACCCAGCTAACTCACACTCTTTGTCCACATCTCCCCTTACATGCACCTTCTTCTCAGAAGCTGGCTCTGTTGTTGAAGTCCAAGCTAAGTGTCCTTTCTAGGTTCATCTCAGTGTCTGGTCTGTGCTGACTGCAGGGTTTGCACTGGATGCTGAGTTAGAAGGCAGTGACCAAGGTGTTGTGTTCATTGGTGTATCCCCAGTGCCTGACACAGAGCTGGACACCTAGCCAGCTCTCAGTTACTCACTGAATACTTGGAATGAGTATTGAAGTGCTAACCTGTATGACCTGTATGAACTGGTGACCCTGGAGGTCATTAGTAAAAATGGGGACTTGCCCTGAGTGATAGGTCTTTCATGGGGGGTCTGACACACACTCTCTCCTGCTCCACCACCCCTCCCCACCCGCCATCTGTTTTTCTCCTTCCTTATAGTAACTCATTCATTCATCCAGTAAATACTTTTTGAGGGCCTAAGATGTATCAGCATTAGTCTAGGTGCTGAAGATATAACAGTGACAAATCCTTGCCCTTATGGAATTTACATTCCAATGGACTAAATGGATAAAAATTGGTGAAATTTTAATTTTTATTATTTAAAAATAAAAATATGAGTATAGAAATTAGCTGGCTGGTATGGCCATCGGAGACCAACTTGATGGGTGGGATGTGTTAAAAAGTTGGACTTTGAGTGGTTCCCCTCAAGAGAGTAGCTTTACTTTGGAAAATAGGTAGTGGAGAAGTACATACAGCTTTTGAGCAAAGGAGGCTTCTAGTCTGTTATTACTATGCAGAAAATGAAAGTAAAAAGGCCACTTTACACAAAACTGCCAGAATAGGGGTAAGGATCCCCAGCTTGGAATAGGGTGGTGGCCAGGAGGTAAAGATGAACAGAAGAGACACTGTGTATGTGTGTTTATTTTTAATTCAGCAACATAGTTTCTCAAGAAAATTTCCTGGGTGGTGGACTGTCTGGATACAAGGAGATGAGAAGAGTGGAGGCTCTACAAGTGGAGCCCAGAGCAGCAGTCAGAGCGCTGAGGACAGGCCAGTCGCTCTGGGTGGAATTAAGATGCAGCGCATGAGCTGAACCTGAGACTTCATCAGACTCTGGTTCATTTGCTTGATGCTTATTAAGCCCCCCTCTTTATCATGCTCTGGAGGTCATAAAGGTGCGCAAGACAGAGGGGCCTCTGCTGAGGCTTACATTCTAATGGACACCCAGATGAGAGGATAGAGACAAGTCAGTGTTTGGAAATCTGTGACAAGTGTGACTTGAAGTCATGGGATGGGTGGAGTTTGGGGTCTAGGTAGCAGATAATCTTGTGGTTTATTTAAATGTTTTATCTAGGGTTTGATGTAATAATATAATGATTGTAATCAGTTACATAGCAGTTGACATCAAAATAAAGGAAGAGATAAGAGAATCAGGGAATCAGTGTGGATCTTTTAACCAGTTATATTCCTTTTCTGCATGTGGGAGAAAAAAGACATTTCTTTGTCTTTAAATTCTAAGCTGTCATTTTATTAAAGTTCAGTAACTTCATGTCTCTGCCTGCTTATTACTTGGCAATATCTCACTAGCTCATCGATGTCAGTTTAGGCTGGTCTCCAACAAATGCATGAAAGAAAGAGAGGCCAGTATTCTAGATGATTTTGAACAGATCGAGCACACGAGTGCCTTTCTGGGTGCAGGGAGGTGGTTGACCAGTAAGGAGAGCCCAAGTCAGGCTTCCCTGCCGTCCTTACCGTCATAGCCAAGCTGGGAGGCTGGTGCCTTGGCTCAGAGGAAAGGACGGCTGGCATGGATTCTGTTGCTATCTCAAGCTGTTTCCTTTGTCCCCAAGAACAGCACTCTCAGTGGGCGTGGAAGTGGGCCGGACGTGAAGCGGCGGTTTGCATCGCATCGCCTGGCTGCCTGGCTACAGCTTGGCATTTCTTCCTTGTTTCCTTCTCTTTGCGTCACTGCCACTGGTACCACTAATTTTACTTCCCCCTCCACCCTTGTTCTCTGGGAGTAGCAGTCTATTCGCGTTGGGCCTGTGACAGCGTCTCAAACAGCAACCCAGGGGGTGTCCTCCATCTTGTGTTATTCCTGGGCTAGTGCCCGAGGTACTCATGAAAGAGAGAGACCCTCTCACTGGATCGCCAACCTTTTCTCTGGCCGTCTTTCAGTTGGGACACATCCTAAATGGATGTACACCAGGCACCCCAATTGCCAAAAGGAGTGGAAGATGGGACCTAGGTAGGAGGACACTAGAAAGAGGGCTGACCCTGTTGCCTCAAGACTCAAAAGCTAGACTCCTCTAAGGAAGTGTAGAAGATTTTTACCCCCTTAGGACAAAGTGGGACAAAGTGTGATTGAGAGACCCAGTTTTCCTCTTTTTTCAGATTCCAACCAAGAAAATCTGTAATATTAGTTTCTTCCAAGCCCTGATCTTACCCCCGTCTCTTCCTCTATCTATTTCTGTCTCTTATCCTTTTGTAACCTCTCAAAGCTGACAGTTTTCTAAGTTTTCTAAAGAAGAAAGAGTTCTTGGGGTTTGTATTGAGTTCGATGTTAAAGGATATTTAGGAGTTGGGTGGGGAAGTCACAGGAGGCTTATTCCTGACATGGATTAAAAAGAAATAACCTGACTGGCAGCCAATAAAAAGAGCGTGCTTTCTACACCAAAGCTCAAGTGAAAGTATATCTGGCAGAAAAGAACTAAGAAATTAGGATTTCCTCAGTTATCTCCTACACAAGAGAATTCAGTTCACTTTATCTATGGCCTGCATTTTTTTAAAATAAGTTTTGGTGTTTCTCCCTGTGACTGGTAACTGTTCCAGCTCACTGGCCGCCCCAGATCTCCCAGTGTCCCTGCCTGGCGCTTAGGACTGCTCTTTGTCCATTTACTGTCCTCTGTGTCCAGGAGCTCATGCCTCCCATTGTGAGTCCCCTTGTCCCTTATCTTACTCATGCATTCATTTATTCCTAGCTCCATTTATTCATATGTTCATTTGTTCTAGAATCACTTGTTAAGTGATGTTTACCTTTCTCACGTTAACCATTACATGTCCATTAACTTGTATACCCTCTACCGCCAAAAGAATTATAAAGAGATTTCTAGCCTTAATATTACTGCTGCTTGCTGCCTCCTTTTTCTTCTTCAGGCGATAGACCCCATGATTACTAGGCTCCCTCCACTGCCCTGATGCCAGGATCTCCCCCTCACATGATCCTTCACCCTTCCCTGCATAGATGTGACCCAAACCCAAGGCTTGTATTTTTGTCTTCTTCTTAGTCTGTCTGTTCTTTTTGTGTCTATTGTCATTCACTTCTAAGGGAATAATTTTGGTGTAACTCCGTAAGTTTATAGACCTTTACTTGTATCAGTGTGGCTGCGGCAGCAGATCAGGCTTCCCGGAGGATTCCCATGTGTGTGGATACAGAAGGTACCTCTCAAATTAATTTCTGCTCCAGGGAACATGAGATTTAAAATCAATAAATGGTGACTGTGTGTAGGAGAAACAACTCTTCTCTGGAAATTAAGTCAGAAGAAAAAACATGATCTTAAAATATATTAATTTCTATCTATGTGCACGTCTTCCAGATGATTGATAAAGGGCTACTGTGCTTTGCTCTGTTTATACCTACAAATTCCATTATTTCATAAACAATACAGCGCCATGGATGTCCTCTTCGAGCTGTACTGTATGCGTGACACTGGGAGAAATGGTGCTGGAGATGCAGAAGGGACAGGATTTTGTTCCTTCCCTTGAGATCTCTGTGTTTAGGTGTATATGTGTGTCACTTGAGAAGGGATGAAATAGAAAGGGAACTTGGTCACAAGTCTCCTTGTATTTCTCTGAGGGTGCTGCCTGGTGCTGGGCATTTAAGAGACTTCAGTAGAGAAAAGCCTGTGCAACTAATTTGGATTGCATTAAAGCAGCCGCCTGCAGGTCCTGTTAATGACTTGCTGTAAAATGAGGAGGTGCTCTGGATAATGAAAGCCAAACTAAAAGAAAAATTACATCCATATATGCACAAAGGCATTTGAGGCATTTGTGTGACAGCTCATGCCTAAGTGTTACTTAGGGCACTTAGCTTTCTCTGAAGATGAATAACAATAATATTGATGATTATGTCTAGTCTTTTCAGAGGAGCTGGCACATCGGGGTAATTTACAGCCACATACCTTTCCCTTGCACCAGAGTTCATGCATAGCCAGAGGAAGAAATACCATGGGCCATTCCTGAGAGGCACAAGTTTGACTATGTTAACTCAGTGCAGCAGGTTTTTCCCCGCATCTGTTTGACCACTTGCATGTTTTTGGTACGAAAACCCTTTAAAGGCATGAGTTCTGATGTGTGCCCTGCATCTTACAGTTTTAAGTAGGGAAACAAAGCTGGTAATGTCTACACAACAAC
Organism: Phataginus tricuspis; assembly: GCA_029783875.1. Lineage (NCBI taxonomy): Eukaryota > Metazoa > Chordata > Mammalia > Pholidota > Manidae > Phataginus > Phataginus tricuspis. Next base: position 674,793 of record JAQQAC010008525.1, on the reverse strand, counting down.
TAGCAAAGGACACAAGCCATTCTGTAATGAGTACAAAGTGTGAGGTGCACATAATAAGTGCTCCAAGAGTTCAGAAAATGAAAGCTTGGCAGGTGTATCTGCTCCAGGGAAGCTTGAGGTGGGTGATGGCATTTGAATGAGCCCTCCAGATGGATGGGCCTTAGATGGAAAGGGTGCCCAGGGTGTGGGGTGGGCGATAGCAGGATTGGTGATGAGGGAGCTTGGCATTAGAGTTGATGACAGTGAAGCCGGCCATCCTGAGGTCCAGCTGCCTGGGTGTGGCTGTCCCATGAGCACATGGTGGTGCTGGCTGGGGACCCTGGAGGAGGCATGTGCCCTCCTGGTCTGTCTGCATTTGCTGCTGCCTCCTGCACGGCGTCAGGCTTGTGTGGGTCACTTATTACCCAGCTGAAGTGAAGCTTTTCACAAGGCCACCCAGGGAAGAGCAATTGAAGGCAATCAGCTGCCACTCGTGGTTTTCCATGCTGGAAAGAAGACATTGGAGAACGTGCACATGTTTAGATTCTGGTTTAACTTTTTATTGTATTTGTCAGCTCTGTAAAGTCAACCAAGCAAAGGAAGGGTGAGTGTCACTTCTTTAAAAGTGGGAACAGCCTGCTCCTTGTTGAATTAGGGGATCTCTAAGAGTTTGCTGCATACTTCATAGTCCCACTGACGGTACTCCCACGTCCTTGTGGGTAGCAACGTTAAAATTTCTTAAATGTTCTTTGATCTTCCACCCACTGATCTAGTAGACATTTAAGTTCAGTGCTGCAGCTGGGAGAAAGGGGAGTTGAAATATAATTTGTACTGTTAAAAAGAAACCTCAGAAATCACCGTCGCTGTGTCTGCACTAGTTTAGAAATTATAACAATAAAACAGCTTCCATTTTAGAAAGTGTTGTTAGTCATCACACGTTAAATTACATGGTGTTACTGTTTGCAACCCACTGAAAGTGGTTGTCCCTGCAGTGGGAGCAATATGTATGCGGCCAGTGGTTGACTTGTAGGCTTTTTCCCAAGCTGTCTTTTAATTACAACAGTATTTTGAACATCAAGAGGTTAAATAAATACTGACTGTGATTCTGTATGGGCTGCATTTTACTGGATGAGCAAGTATGATGAGTCTTTATCTAGGGAACTGCTTAGTAAATGGTAACCGTGGTAATTAAGTGGCTCCCTCCTGCCCTGTGTTAAGAGAGGACACATTTTCTGGCATGGTACTCTGTCGACGTGGTGTGACTCCTGGAGCAGGAGCCAGGAGACCCAGGCCCTGTCACTGCTCCATGTCCTTGTCAGTGACACACAGCTTCACCTTCCTCATGCAGAAAATGTGACATTGTGTTTTCATCTCACTAAATGTCAGTCTTTTAACATGTAGGGTTTTTGTGGTCCCAGCCATGCTACAGAAGTTCAGGGAATACAACAGTGTAAGTACAATGGCCGTTGGTCTCAAGTGGCTCAAGTATGAGGTCCTGGCCTCCCAGAGTGCAGTTGATTTATCCCAGTGGACATTTGGAGGCATGTCTTAAAATGGATCTTATAAATTAGCACTATTGCCTCCTCCCCACTCCCCTTTGGAGCCTCTATTAGAACTTGGGCAGATTTCATTCAGAAGTAATTGATCCTTAAAAGGAAATCATTACTGTTACTTGAGAAAATCATATCAGAATTGGAAACACCTTGCCAGAGTGTTCTGGTGGGGGGTGTCCTGCCTGTCAGAAGGCAATGATACGATTCACTGGGGCCCTGGGAGCAAGAAGGGAGCTCTCAGGAACATGGAGGAGACAAAGCCTTCTTTCCCCCAGAAAACCCTTTGTTCACATTGGCTGATGAGGCTTACTTATCCATATGCATAGTTCTATGTTCATGCCTTTATAAATAAAGGCTCATTTTGGTTCCCCCAAATTCTGGGGAGTATTGACATAAGTGGGAAAAATTAAAACCTTTAAAACTTCACCACTAATGATAAATAATTGTTTTTGAAAGTGACCTTTGAACCTTCTTTGCCTGTCCTGAAGACTGGGGTGTTGTGACTCTGTGTGTTTAAAGTGATTCCCTGAGTGCAGGGAAGCATGGTAGGCCACCTGCAGAGCATGTGCCATGGGGCGCTAGGCAGGGAGGAGGGCTTTGTCTTACAGACAGGATTCTTCTTTGAGTTTTTCAGGCAGATGGAATGTGTGCTCTTTAAGCATCTTTCCCTTTTTTTTTGTCAGTTTGCATATAATATTTTATGGTTCATCCCAATCGAGAGCTTCTATTCCTTGATACTTTTTGCCAATTATAAGTATGTGTAGACACACCTAATTCTAGGTAGTTTGAGGATATGGATATAGTTTTTTTAATTATTGTTTTTTATTAAGGTATTATTGATATGTACTCTTATGAAGGTTTCACATGAAAAAACAAATGTGGTCACTACATTTACCCATATTATCAGGTCCCCACCCATACACCAATGCAGTCACTGTCCTCGGGTGTAGTAAGATGCCACAGATTCACTATGTGCCTTCTCTGTGCTACACTGTTTTCCCCGTGATCCCCCATACCATGTACACTAAACAAAATACCCCTCAGTCCCCTTCTCCCACCCTCCCACAACCCTCCCCTTTGGTAACCACCAGTTCCTTCTAGGAGTCTGTGAGTCTGCTGCTATTTTGTTCCTTCAGTTTTGCTTCATTGTTATAATCCACAAATGAGGAAAATCGTTTGATACTTCTCTTTCTCCACCTGGCTTATTTCACTGAGCATAATACCCTCTAGCTCCATCCATGTTGTTGCAAATGGTAGGATTTGTTTTCTTCTTATGGCTGAATAATATGCCATTGTGTATATATACCACATCTTCTTTATCCATTCCTCTACTGATGGACACTTAGGTTGCTTCCATTTATTGGCTATTGTAAATAGTGCTGCGATAAACATAGGGGTGTATATGTCTTTTTCAAACTGGGCTGCTGCATTCTTAGGGTAAATTCCTAGGAGTGGAATTCCTGGGTCAAATGGTATTTCTATTTTGAGTTTTATGAGGAACCTTCACACTGCTTTCCACAATGGTTGAACTAATTTACATTCCACGAGCAGTGTAGGAGGGTTCCCATTTCTCCACATCATTGCCAACATTTGTTGTTTTTGTCGTTTGGACGGTGGCCATCCTCACTGGTGTGAAGTGATATCTCATTGTGGTTTTAATTTGCATTTCCCTGATGATTACCGATGTGGAGCATCTTTTCATGTGCCTATTGGCCATATGAATTTCTTATTTGGAGAAGTGTCTGTTCAGCATCTCTGCCCATTTTTTAATTGGCTTATTTGCTTTTTGTTTGTTGAGGTGCATGAGCTCTTTATATAATTTGGACGTGAACCATTTATTGGATATGTCATTTATGTATATATTCTCCCATACTGTAGGATGTCTTTTTGTTCTACTGATTGTACCTTTGCTGTACAGAAGCTTTTTAGTTTGATATAGTCCCATTCATTCATTTTTGCTTTTGTTTCCCTTGCCTGGAGAGATATGTTCATGGAGAAGTTGCTCATGTTTATATTGGAGAGATATTTCCCTATATTTTTTTCTAAGAGTTTTATGATTTCATGACTTACATTCAGGTCTTCGATCCATTTTGAGTTTACTTTTGTTTACAGAGTTAGACAGTAATCCAGTTTCATTCTCTTACATGTAGCTGTCCAGTTTTGCAAACACCAGCTGTTGAAGAGCCTGTCATTTCCCCATTCTATATCCATGGCTCCTTTATTGTATATTAATTGACCATATATGCTTGGGTTTATATCTGGGCTCTCTATTCTGTTCCATTGGTCTATAGGTCTGTTCTTGTGCCAGTACCAAATTGTCTTGATTACTGTAGGTTTCTAGTAGAGCTTGAAGTCAGGGAGCATAATTCCCCCTGTTTTATTCTTCCTTCTTAGGATTGCTTTGGCTATTCGGGGTCTCTTATAGTTCTATATGAATTTTAGAACTATTTGCTCCAGTTCATTGAAGAATGCTGTTGGTATTTTGATAGGGATTGCATTGAATCTGTAGATTGCTTTAGGCAGGATGGCCATTTTGACAATATTAATTCTTCGTAGCCAAGAGCAGGGGATGCATTTCCATTTGTTAGTGTTCTCTTTGATTTCTCTTCAGAGTGTCTTGTAGTTTTCAGAGTATAGGTCTTTCCCTTCCATGGTTAGGTTTATTCCTAAGTATTTTATTCTTTTGGGTGCGATTGGGAATGGAATTGTTTTCCTGATTTCTCTTTCTGCTAGTTCATCGTTAGTGTATAGGAATGCAACAGATTTCTGTGTATTAATTTTATATCCTGCAACTTTGCTGATTTCAGATATAAGATCTAATAGTTTTGGAGTGGATTCTTTGAGGTTTTTTATGTACAATATCATGTCATCTGCAAACAGGGACAGTTTAACTTCTTCCTTGCCAATCTGGATGCCTTTTATTTCTTTGTGTTGTCTAATTGCTGTGGCTAGGACCTCGAGAACTATGTTGAATAAAAGCGGGGAGAGTGGGCATCCTTGTCTTGTTCCCGATCTTAAAGGAAAAGCTTTCAACTTCTTGCTGTTAAGTATGATGTTGGCTGTGGGTTTGTCATATATGGCCTTTATTATATTGAGGCACTTGCCCTCTATACCCATTTTGTTGAGAGTTTTTATCATGAATGAATGTTGAATTTTGTCGAATGCTTTTTCAGCATTTATGGAGATGATTGTGTGGTTTTTGTCCTTCTTTTTGTTGATGTAGTGGGTGATGTTGATGGATTTTCGAATCTTGTACCATCCTTGCATCCCTGGGATGAATCCCACTTGATCATGATGGATGATCTTTTTGATGTATTTTTGAATTCTGTTTGCTAATATTTTGTTGAGCATTTTTGCATCTATTTTCATCAGGGATATTGGTCTGTAATTTTCTGTTTTATATGGTGCCTTTGCCTGGTTTTGGTATTAGAGTGATGTTGGCCTTGAAGTATGAGTTTGGGAGTATTCCCTCCTCTTCTACTTTTTGAAAAGCTTTAAGGAGGATGGGTATTAGGTCTTCACTAAACATTTGATAAAATTCCACAGTGAAACCATCTGGACCAGGATTTTGTGCTTAGGTAGTTTTTTTATTACTAATTCAATTTCTTTGCTGGTAATTGGTCTGTTGGGATTTTCTGTTTCTTTCTGGGTCAGCCTTGGGAGGTTGTATTTTTCTAGAAAATTGTCCATTTCTTCTAGATTATCCAGTTTGTTAGCATATAAGGTTTCATAGTATTCTCTAATAGTTGTTTGTATTTCTGTGGTGTCCATAGTGATTTTTCCTTTCTCATTTCTGATTCTGTTTATGTGTGTAGACTCTCTTTTTTTCTTGACAAGTCTGGCTAGTGGTTTATCTATTTTGTTTGTTTTCTCAAAGAATCAGCTCCTACTTTCACTGATTCTTTCTATTGTTTTATTCTTCTCAATTTTACTTTTTTCTGTTTTAATCTTTATTATGTCTCTCCTTCTACTGACTTTGGGCCTCATTTGTTTTTCCTTTTCTAGTTTCATTAATTGTGAGTTTAGACTGTTCATTTGGGATTGTTCTTCTTTCCTGTGCTAGGCCTATATTGCAATATATTTCCCTCTCAGCACAGCCTTTGCTGCATCCCACAGATTTTGTGGTGTTGAATTATTATTGTCATTTGTCTCCATATATTGCTTGATCTCTGTTTTTAATTGGTCATTTATCCATTGATTATTTAGGAGTATGTTATTATGCCTCCATGTGTTTGTGAGCTTTTTCATTTTCTTTGTGTAATTTATTTCTAGTTTCATACCTTTGTGATCTGAGAAGCTGGTTGGTACAATTTCAATCTTTTTGAATTTACTGAGGTTCTTTTTGTGGCCTAATATATGACCAATTCTTGAAAATGTTCCATGTGCACTTGAGAAGAATGTGCATCCTGTTGCTTGGATGGAGTGTTCTGTCGATGTCCATTAGGTCCATCTGTTCTAATATGTTGGTCAGTGCCTCTGTCTCTTTACTTATTTTCTGTCTGGTTGATCTGTCCTTTGTAGTGAGTGGTGTGTTGAAGTCTCCTAATATGAATGGATGGCATTCTATTTTCCCCTTTAATCCTATTAGTATTTGTTTCACTTATGTAGGAGATCCGGTGTTGGGTGCATAGATGTTTGTAATAGTTATATCCTCTTGTTGGACTGACCCCTTTATCATTATGTAATGTCCTTCTTTGTCTCTTGTGACTTTTTTTGTTTTGAAGTCTATTTTGTCTGATACAAGTACTCCAACTCCTGCTTTTTTCTATTAGTTGCATGAAATATCTTTTTCCATCCCTTTACTTTCAGTCTGTGTATGTCTTTGGGTTTGAAGTAAGTCTCTTATAGGCAACATATAGATGGGTCTTGTTTTTTATCCATTCAGTAAGTCTTTGTCTTTTGATTGGTGCATTCAGACCATTTACATTTAGGGTGATTATCGATAAGTATGTACTTATTGCCATTGCAGGCTTTAGATTCGTAGTTACCAAAGGTTCAAGGGCAATTCTCTTACTAGTCTAATTTAACTTACTTCGTATATTATTACAAATACAACCTAAAGGTTCTTTTTTTTTTCCTCCTTTTTCTTCCTTCTCCATTCTTTTTATGTTATGAATCATATTCTGTACTCTTTGTCTTCCCTTGGGTGACATCTATGTAGCCTTACAAATACTTCCATCTATAGGAGTCCCTCCAAAATGCACTGTAGAGGTGGTTTGTGGAAGGTAAATTCTCTCAGCTTTTGCTTATCTGAAAATTGTTTAATCCCTCCTTCAAATTTAAATGATAATATTGCTGGATAAAGTATTATTGGTTCAAGGCCCTTCTGCTTTATTGCATTAAATATATCATGCCACTGTATTCTGGCCGGTAAGGTTTCTGTTGAGAAGTCTGATGATAGCCTGATGGGTTTTCCTTTGTATGTCATCTTGTTTCTCTCTGTAGTTGCTTTGAAAAGTCTGTCTTTATCCTTGATCTTTACCATTTTAATTATTATATGTCTCGATGTTATCTTCCTTGGGTCCCTTGTTTTGGGAGATCTGTGCACCTGCATGACTTGAGAGACTATCTCCTTCCCCAGATTGGGGAAATTTTCAGCAGTTACCTCCTCAAAGACACTTTCTATCCCTTTTTCTCTTTCTTCTTCTTCTGGTACCCCTATAATGCAAATATTGTTGCATTTGGGTTGGTCACACAGTTCTCTCAATATTCTTTCATTCTTAGTGATTCTTTTTTCTCTCTGTGCCTCAGTTTCTTTGTATTCCTCTTTTCTAATTTCTATTCCATTTACTGTCTCTTCTAGTACATCTAATCTGTTTTTAAATCCTTCCATTGTATGTTTCATTTCAGATTTGGAATTTCTTAATGATTGAATCTCTGTCTTAAATTCTTTCCTGAGTTCTTGAATATTTTTCTGTCCCTCCATCAACATGTTTATAATTTTTATTTTGAACTCTGTATCAGGAAGATTGGTGAGGTCCATTTCATTTGGCCATCTTTCTGGGGTTTGTGAGATTTTTGTCTGAACCATGTTCTTTTGACGTTTCATATTTCTGTGTCCTGCCCACTACTGTGCAGAAACTCCAGTCTCTGGAGCTGCTCAGCCCCTAGAGTGAGGTTGGGTGTCGTAGGGGAACGGAGATGGTGCCTGGTGGGAGGAAAGATCTGTTTCCTGATTCCCATCTGCAGTGCCTGTCTCCAGTGTCAGAGCCAGTGGGCCAAGCACACACGTGTAGACCTCTGTGCTTTGCGTCTCTGGTTATTGTAGGTGGCCTCCCTCTGGCTGGCCTGATGCCTGTGCAGTGACTGCGGGTTTGCAAGCAGATGCCTGCAGGCCAGTAGGAAGGCTCAGCAGGCTGTGTGTCACAGTGGGGACCCCAGAACTGAGTAGGCAGCCCGGGGGATGGAGCACCTCAAGCTCCTCAAAGTTCCCAACCAGCTGGGCACAGCATGGCCAGACAACCTTGTCCAGTTCTCCCCTCTCCCACACAGCAAACTCTGTGCAAACCCGCCCCTTCAGCAGCCCTCTCACTGCTAGGAAGTCTGTCAGACTGCCTGTCTTTCGTCTGACACAGAGCGGCCGGGTGTGGATCCTCTCCTCCACAAATAGCAAAAATGTCAATTTCTATAGCACTCCACCTGTTGGAGCTCCCCAACATCAAGAGCGCCACACACTATAGGATTCTGCTCACAAAGCAGATGTCCAGGGCTAGGTGTTCAGCAGTTCCAGGCTTCCACCCCCTCCCCCGCTCCGTTTCTCTTTGTCCCGCCATTGAGCTGGGGTGGGAGATGGTCTTGGGTCCCGCCAGATTAAGGCTTTCTTATGTTACCCTGTTTCGTGAGGTCTGCTCTGTTTGTGAGGTGTGTTTTGTCTTGTTCAGCCTCCTTTCTTGTTGCTGTTTTAAAGTTAGTTGTATTAATTAACTATATTTTTGTACTGTTTGTGGTTTTGGGTGGAGCTCTCCGTCTCACCTCTCATGGCACCATCTTCAAGAGACCGATCTCTGTTTTTATTTGGTCATTGATTCAGTGGTTATTTAGGAGCATGTTGTGAAGCTTCCATGTGTTTGTAGGATTTTTCATTTTCTTTGTGTAATTTATTTCTAGTTTCATACCTTTGTGGTCTCAGAAACTGGTTGGTACAATTTCAATCTTTTTGAATTTACCGAGGCTCTTTTTGTGGCCTAGGATATGATCTATTCTTGAAAATGTTCCATGTGCACTTGAGAAGAGTGTGTATCCTGTTGCTTTTGGTTGTAGAGCTCTGTAGATGTCTGTTAGGTCCATCTGTTCTAGTGTGTTGTTCAGTGCCTCTGTCTTATTACTTATTTTCTGTCTGGTTGATCTGTCCTTCAGAGTGAGTGGTGTGTTGAAGTCTCCTAGAATTGAATGCATTGCATTCTATCTCTCCTTTTAATTCTGTTGGTATTTGTTTCACATATGTAGGTGCTCCTTTGTTGGGTGCATATGTATTTATAATGGTTATGTTTTCTTGTTGGAGTGACCCTTTTATCATTATGTAATGTCCTTCTTTGTCTCTTGTAACTTTCCTTGTTTTGAAATCTATTTTGTCTGATACAAGTACTGCAAGTCCTGCTTTTTTCTCCCTATTAGTTGCATGAAATATCTTTTTCCATCCCTTCACTTTTAGTCTGTGTATGTCTTTCGGTTTAAAGTGAGTCTCTTGTAGGCAGCATATAGATGGGTCTTGTTTTTTTATCCATTCAGTGACTCTATGTCTTTGATTGGTGCATTCAGTCCATTTACATTTAGGGTGATTATCGATAGGTATGTTTTAATTGGCATTGCAGGCTTTAGATTTGTGGTTACCAAAGGTTCAAGGTTAACTTCCTTACTATATAAGAGTCTAATTTAACTCACTTAATATGCTATTACAAACACAGTCTAAAGGTTCTATTTTTTTCTTCCTCCTTTTTCTTCCTCCTCCATTCTTTATATATTAGGTATCATATTCTGTACTCTTTGTCGACCCCTTGATTGACTTTGGAGATACTTATTTTACTTTTTGCATTTGCTTAGTAATTAGCTGTTCTACTTTCTTTACTGTGGTTTTATTACCTCTGGTGACAACTATGAAGCCTTAGGAACACTTCCATCTATAGCAGTCCCTCCAAAATACACTGTAGAGATAGTTTGTGGGAGATAAATTCTCTCAGCTTTTGCTTATCTGGAAATTGTTTAATCCCTCCTTCAAATTTAAATGTTAATCTTGCCGGATAAACTATTCCTGGTTCAAGGCCCTTCTGCTTCATTGCATTAAATACATCATGTCACTCCCTTCTGGCCTGTAAGGTTTCTTTTGAGAAGTCTGATGATAGCCTGATGGGCTTTCCTTTGTATGTGATCTTATTTCTCTCCCTGGCTGCTTTTAATAGTCTCTCCTTATCCTTGATCTTTGCCATTTTAATTACTATATGTCTTGGTGGTGTTTTCCTTGGGTCCCTTGTGTTGGGAGATCTGTGCACCTCCATGGCCTAAGAGACTATCTCCTCCCCCAGATTGGGGAAGTTTTCAGCAATTACCTCCTCAAAGACACTTTCTATCCCTTTTCCCTCTCTTCTTCTGGTACCCCTATTATGCGAATATTGTCCCGTTTGGATTGGTCACACAGTTCTTTCAATATTCTTTCATTCTTAGAGATCCTTTTTTCTCTCTGTGCCTCAACTTCTTTGTCTTCCTCTTCTCTAGTTTCTATTTCATTTAATGCCTCCTCCACTGTATCCAATCTGCTTTTAATACCTTCCATTGTGCTCTTCAATGATTGGATCTCCGACCGCAATTCATTACTGAATTCTTGAATATATTTCCGTACCTCCATGAGCTGTTAATGATTTTTATTTTGAACTCCCTTTCAGGAAGAGTCATGAGGTCCATGTCATTTAAATCTTTCTCAGGAGTGGTATTAATAATTTTACTGTGAATCAGATTTCTTTGGCATTTCATGTTTGTATATGGTGCCCTCTAGTGCCCAGAAGCTCTACTCCCTGGAGCTGCTCAGCCCCTGAAGCAATTTCGGGGGTTGCAGGGGAGTGGTATTCGTGCCTGGGGGGAGGAAAGAGCTGTTTCCTACTATCCGGCTGCTATGCCTGTCTCCAGTGCCTGAACCAGTGGGCTGAGCACACAGGTATAAGCCTCTATGCTTTATGCTTGTAGTTGCTGTAGGCATATCTTCCCTCTGGCTGGCTTAATGCCAGGGTAGGTTTTCCTGGTTTGCGAGCCAGGTGGGGCTGGCCAGGAGAAAGGTGCAGTAGGCTGTGTATCTCGGAGGTGGTCCTTGGAGCTCTGTAGCCAGCCAGGGAGCTGGAGCACCTGAAGATCGTCTAAGGAGGAAGATTTCTTTTTCCTCCTTAAATATGAGAGTCTATATGGCAAAGCTCCCAACCTGCTGGGTGGAGTGCACCTGGACAATTTTGTCTACCTGTCCTCTCTCCTGAGCAGTAAGCTCTGTGCAATCCTTGCCCCTTTAGCAGCCCTCTTCCTAAGGGCTTCTTTGTTAGAAGTCTCCCAGACTGCCCACCTTTCTTTTGTCCGAGAGCAGCTGGATTATGGATCCCTAATTTCCACAAGCAGCTGGAATCTCAGTCTCTCCAGGAATTCTGCCTGTATTAGCTACCAATCCCATAATCATGAGAGTATCATGCAAGCACCATGAATTGTAGATTTGTGCTCCCAGAGCAGATCTCTGGAGTTAGGTATTTAGCAGTCCTTGGCCTCCACTCCCTCAGTGCTCGGTTTCTCTTCGCCCCACTGGTGAGCTGGGGTGGGAAGGGCTTGGGTCTGGCCGGGCCACAGCTTTGGTTCATTACCCTGTTCTGTGAGGTCTGCTCTTTTCTCCAGGTATATACAGTCTGGCGCAGTCATCTTTCCTGTTGCTGTTTCAGGATTAGTTGTATTAATTATATTTTTGTATTATATGCGGTTTTAGGAGGAAGCCTGTGTCTCACCTCTTACACCACCATCTTTCAAAAGCACATTCTGAGTCCAGTTTTTTTTTAAGTGTTGTTCACTACGTTACTTGCCCTTTACTCAACAAAATTGTGCTATTTTTCTAATGTTTTATTAAAACATTCTATCAGTTCAAAGGGTCTTCTCAAGAGGCTCATAGAATACAGCTGTGCCAAAGTGTGTGCCCCAGTAGCCCGCCGGTGTCAGGTAGTAACGTGCCTCTGCTTTACTCTACTTTAACCCCCACCCGGCAAAACATGGCCCTGTTTTTGTTTCCGATGCCAGCTCTCCGAGCGTTATTGGGTTTTCCGTCCTGCCCCCTGGCTTACAGGGACCATCTCCGCAGATTTTCTCTGTACACACGAGCTCTGCCGTACTTGTTTGGCAGCCAGTAACCTGGTGGGGCAGAATGTGGCAGTTGATAGATTTTTCTCTTTCACCCTCTTGGGTATTAAAGACAAGAAAACTTATGTATCTTTGCTTTCCTGTTTTTCAAAGAGGTAAATATAATACTTAAACCACTGCACAGAAGAAATATGATCTGTGTTTTTAATCCTACATGTCAGTATCTAGTTTATGGCATGCAAAATGCCTTCTTAAACTTTAACTCAAAAATCTTTGGCAAAATAACATATAAAATATTGTTTTGTTATACACAGATATGCTGTATTCCTGAAAAGCTATTTGGTTAAAAAACCTACCTGACCATGAAATAGTAGAGGTAGGCGATTTTAGGAATAAAAATAAAATATCCCAGAGCAGGCAAAACATGCCACCTCAGCAAAGGGTGGCCTCCTTGACCTGGCAGTGGTCCAGCAGGCTGGGCCTTGTGGGGTACTGAACAAGGGGTTCAGCTTAGAGACTACTCGGGCCAAATGACTTTTAAAGTCTTGCTCATATGAGATTCTGTGGTATGCATTTTCTTAGGGTTTAATGCAGGTATCTGCTGGTCTAAAGCAAGATGACTCATACTGTGTGATAAAGAGGGTGCCTTGGGGATGTCTTCAGCTTCTGTCAGTGTTGTATATGTGACTCGAGGAGGTTCTTTTTCTTTGGAGGCCTCTAACAGTGGAATAAGGTGAAAGTTGGGATTTGGTAATTTCCTCAGGCCAGATAAGCAATTTCTGATTTTTAAAATTTTTGCAAGGAATTTGTCTTTTAACAAATACCCAAGTACATATGGTTAAGAGGACTTCATACAATGCAACACATGGAACTGTACTTCCACAGCCTCAGTGAATGCATATCCCTCTTCCAGGGTGCCTTCTAGAAACTCGTTTACCAGCTACAGCAGGGCAGGGTGCTTCTCAAGCAGGCAGCATGACTGTCGGAATTCACAGCCCTCTAATTTCAGTCTGTGTCTCCATTCCTCCTGGTATCCTCGCTCTCCTGACCTAGGATAACTGGTAGCACTGACAGCCTAATCCTTATTCTCACCGGAGCTCTGCCTCAGCTGCTGGGTGGGTTACAGATGTCTCTGACAGTCAATGGAGTCAAACTCTGTGATGTACGTTTTTCCACATTGTCTAAGCTATTGTGCTAAACGCTGCTTTCTTCATTTGCCTCCTTTACTTTAACCTGCTTTCCTATTTTAGTTTTTTTTTTTTTTGCACCAAACCCCTTTACTTTCAAGCCATTATATCTCTACATTAGAAAATTTCTCTGACTTCCCACTTTCTTCTACCATCATTTCCTGTTTTTCTCTTCCCACTATATTTCATCTCCTAAGGTCTTTTAGGGTTTTTACTTCAGATTGTGTGACATTTCAGGTCTTGGAAGAGCTTATGCTCAAGAACACAGCTGAGACATTAATACATGCACTAGTCATATCTTCCTTCTGTTAATATTTTTCTGATTATAAAACTTATTGAACATTTGTTATAGAAAATCTTTTGAGGTATTAAAAATGTTTTCAGTGTTCCTATAGCCCAGCAATAACTAATATTCAAACCTAGAGAACATTAAAAAATACCTCCTTCTAATCCTTTTTATCTCTCTACAAAGGCGAAATCATCTAACCTCTTTGTAATCCTTGCCTCTGCCTGCTTCCTCCCAAACACAGGCAGAGCACACACCAACAGTATGCTAATGCTAGAAGTCTGCTTTTATAATTCCTTCTGGTGGAGGAAAGGTAATGGGAGTGTGTCATGGATGACATGGGCAGACAGGGAACACTGCTCTGTGATTCTACAGAAATGAACATGAATGAACGGATGAAAGAAAGGACAGAATGTGAGCCTAAAACGCTTCCATGTACACCATACTCACGCGAGGGTGTCCTTTCAGGAAGCAGAGATGGGGGTGCAGGGGGCAGCAGCCAGGGGCCAGGGTGGAGCGCTCGTGTGGAAGGGGCATCAGGGCCTCCTGAGCAGACGTGGAGCAAATCCACTCTCTACCAGGTACATGGGAATGAAGTACCTTAAGTCTGAAGCATAAGTGGGAAGGGGTGCCTGAGGCCCAGAGACAGGCTCGCGGGTGCCACGGGGAGGCTGGCCAGCAGAGGTCCTCCTGAGACATCTTGGGCAGTTAGTCTAACCCTGTGGGACATTTTGTGCTCTTGTATTTACCAGGTCTCACCTCAGCTAATTTAGTGCACATAGGGGAGCTGAAGCGGGCCAGAGCTGGTGATGTGGAGAGAATGACGGACCCGAATTTAACTGATGTGTGCAGGCAGGCTGTATAGAAACAAGGCAAAGGAAATAATGTTTTTTTAATCTTTCTGACTCAATCAAAATGGCAGAAACTCATCAAAACCAGTATTGGTTTGGGGAAAAAGGGGAAATAAATTATATAAATAATTTACAAATACATAAGATGGATACTATATCAAATGCATTTAAACTGACCCCTTTCTGCAGCTTTGCTTCATGTTTTCTTTTGCAGTTGGAGTGAAATATTTTTAGGCTCAAACGCTCAGTCTGGAGTTGCAATGCATGACCTCAAACTAGTAGGAGGTGCTCCCGCTGGATCAGGTGTATACTTGGTCCAGTTCCCCTCACCCCCATTCTGGGACATTTCTTAAATTCACGTTTTTTCTGCCTGGTTCCAGTCCTTTACAAAAGTGGGTCCACTGAAAATGGGATGTCAAAGTGAAATGCTTGCTCTCTGAAAAAAGATTGAGGAGAAACGTGATGTACTTTGATGTTTTACTTATTTTTATTTCATCCTATTTTTGGATTTTGAATTCTGCTTTGGAGAAGAAAACCAAAACCCTCCTTAATGCTGGGTCTCCTTTAAAAAGGGCTGGTTTTAGTGCTGCCAGCTAATTGTCATCTTCTTCACTAATTAGCAGTATATTTTCACATTTGAAGAACCTCAGGCAGTATGAGTCCAGAGGTCTACATTGTTTTTAGAAAAAGGTTCTCCTTGAGGCCTGACATCTCTTTGGAGCCTGGCAGGAGATGTCTGCCCAGGGCCAGGCCCACCACTTGGTGCCACCTTCCTGGCCCTGGAGAAGGTGGACATGATCACCCCACTCTGTCTCTGTGACAAACAGATAAAAATTGAGAGATATTACTTTATAGGCAATGTATAGAATGAAAATTTCATAGAATTCTATTTAGGAGGAAAACAGCTATTTTTAAACCATGTCTATGTTTTTGAACCATTGACATGGAGAATAGTTTATAGAACTAGGATGGTTAATCAGATCATGTTATTCCCCTGCTTAAATTCCTTCATCCTGTAACTTCCCGGCACACTTAGAAAAATAAACTTAAACTTAGACTCCTTATCAAGGCCTATGAAGCTCACATGATCTGGCTCCAGACACCCCTTGTCCCACCCCCTGCCTCATCTCTTGCTTCCTAAGATTCAGCCACACTGGCCTTCTTGCTGCTGTGAGAATACATCAATCTCATTCCGGCTTTCGGCCCTTATATTGTTTTGCACACCTGGAATATTCTTCCTTCCATTGGCTCCTCCTTGGTAATGAAAGGCCTACTCAAATATTGCATGTCAGAGAGGCATCTGCCTTCTGCAATGCCTGGAGAGGTAAACACTGTATTTCCCTTGGGCCTTTGCACGGGTTCCAGCGTGTGGTTTGGGGTTGGCCATCAGACACACCATGTGAAGTGAACCAAGGCCGAGTCTGCATGTGATAACCCTGCTGTTCCTGCAGGAGTTTTATTATTCTGTGGCTTCTGGGCAGGCATTGAAATATCTTGCATGCATGCCCAGAGGGTGCCGGCGCCTCGATGTCAGGGTCTGCGTGGGTCTGCGGAGGCCCCAATCTGATGGTGGCCAGGGCAGCAGCTTCCTTGACAGTCCGACTCTGTAGGGCAGCTTTGGGAAGGTTTACTGGGTGCGCAGCCTGGATGCTCACTTCAACCTCTCTAGCAGTCTGTAAACTGTGATAAGGCACAGCTGAACTAGCTGAGCAGCTCTGTCCTCCGCACGTGCAGCCTGACAGCTGCTGGTGCCGTCGCACCCTCTCCAGGGGTGCCCTCCCGCCTGCCGCTGGCTCTGCTCTGTCACATTCATGGGGCACTTAGGCCACAGCCAGCCTGGTGACTGACATGTTTGCTGTTCGTAGATGGGCTCTCTCACAAAACTGTGTTCTGGCAGGGCAGATGCTTGTGTTTCTACCATGTGTCCCTCCACACTGAGAGCAACGCCTGGCCCATCACAGGGTCTCAGTAAATACTGGTTGAATGAGCTTGTGTGCCATGAAGCTGCCTAGAGAATTGAGATGGAAACTGTAGACTGTGCTGGGATTCAGAAGAGCAGTATCACCAATAAATGGTGTTTGTCGTGGGCTCCAGAAGAGCAGAGCCCTGTGTTTGCCATGCCTGCCATAAATTAATAGCATCCAAGGCAGAGCTTTGGTGCCTGTGTTCATGAAACACTTTCAAGTGGTTTTCCTTTAAAAAAATTCCCTTTGTATTTAGCATATGAGACTAAGTCTAAAGGTTTCAAGTCTTTATAAATAAATTACATTTGGAAATTACTGTCAATTTATAAGCTAGGTAATTTAGAGTTTGTAGCATGCTCACCTTCAATAATTTGCAGCGGGTAACTCAAAGAGTGGCAAAATCCCTTTCCTTAGAGTCCTAGAATTTGTAGACAGACTATAAACAAATACGTACACAAATACATTAATAAAGTAAATGTCCTAAAATATCTGTTTAATCGAGACCCATGCTTTTCAGAATGCTGGTCGGTGAGTCATTAATCCAGCATGTGGTGGCCAGCACACCTCTCACTGACGTGGACTAGAAGAGAACTAAAAGTACACAGGAAAGGTAGTGTCCCTCTTAAACCCCTGTTTCAGATATTTATGTGTCTTGTATGTCCCGGGTCAGGGTGAGCATGGTACTTCTTACTGAAGATGGAGTCAACGCTGAAAAGCATGGAGAGACAGCTGCGGTGTGACCCACCACTCACCAGTCAGGGCTCTACCCAGAGCGCTGCTGAAACTGAAAGTGAGAGATTTGTCTGTGGAGAACATTAATACTTTGTAAAGCCCTGGGCCTGGAGCTGGCACCTGAAGCTGGGCCCAGTGCTGCCCTGTGGCGGGCTTGTCCTCGGTGTTTCCCCACGGACTTCCGCTGCAGCTCTGAGGAGCCGTTGCCTCCCTGTTTCACGAGTAGAGGAAAGGTGCTTTACTATGACTTCTACAGGCATTTTTGCATTGCATACATGTAAAGAGCAAGAAAGAGGAAGTCTGAGGATTAAAGGGAGTCCCGTCAGCTCTAAATTAGATGTGATCCTTGCTTGGTCTCTTTCCCACTTGCCCCCTTCCCGGGGCAGCTGGGCACCTTCTAGTGGTTAGCCATTGTCATTACCAAAGCTCCGTGGCTCCTGGGCCAGGGGTAGAGGAACGTGGCAGTGCAAAGCCCTCTGTCCTCTCCTGTCCTTTGAGTTCAGCTCTAGCCTAAACCTCCATGTCCTTCTCGGCCAATGAGAACTGCGACCAATGACCCTGCCATCTGTGGAATGCCGGCTGGGATCAGTCTTCCCTCCGTGTGCCTCGTGCCATCCCATATTTCCCATCTCACCCAGTACTCTGGGGAGGCTTGTGATTTTTCTCTCTCAAGTTCCATTGCCAGTGAGTCTCACGTCGTAACGAGCTCCCCGTTAGCAGGCACAGTGCTGAGTTCGTGGACTCACCCCAGCTGCACCCCTCTGACACTGGGAACGCCTGTTGCCATCCGCCTCTCTGCCTCCCCTGGAACCCGACAGTGGCATCAGCCTGAGTCTTCTTTCTGTTTCTGTGAGATGATTCATAAAAAAGTGCTGAGGACTCTGCCTGAGTAGCCAGCGTGTCTGTTGCAGCGAGCCACCCTCAAATCCTAGCGGCCCTGCCCTGAAACTGTCAGATGAACGTGGTCAGGAATCAGCTCTGCAAACATTGTTTGAGGACGTTACCCGCCTAGGAGAAGCTTCCACGGACTGTTGTTTTCTGCGGGGGAAGGTCTCATACACTTGGCAGTGAGCAGAGCAGTATGGCTGGTGGTTCTTTGGGTTAGAAAGGGAGACTAGGTTTCCTGGAAGGGATAGGCGGGTGAGCTCTAAGGTGTTTTTTGAATCATTCCTTGCCTCTCTCTCTCCTAAAAATGAAATCTGAAAGCCAATTTAACATAAATATATTTTATCTGAGCTCATTTATCAGCAAATTCTTTCCCAATAGGTAAGACTGCTGAGAAGCCGTGTAATACTGAGGAGATCGTTTAGCTGACATGGTCTCAAGACAAAAGGGAGTCAGGTGGATTGAATGTTTGATGTCCTCTAGCAAACACAGCTTGATGATACCATTTCCCATGGGGATGAGTTTGCACTGAACCACAAACCTCAGAGTCCGCAGCCGCCACTCCTGTACCCAACTCCATGCTAGTCAGTTGCCAGTTGGACCAGAAATCTCTCCAAGCCCATTAGCTAAGGCTTCTTGCCTAGCCGGTGCGTGGCTGGGCCCTGCCAGTGCTCGTGGGCTCCTTTGCGGGGCTTTCTTGGCTGTCAAATGGCTGACAGTGAGTATTTCCTTAGATGCTGTAAGCATTCAGTCAAGCTGAAGTGAATCCTTCTAGCTTGTTGTGCTATCCTGTTCTTTTTTTGAGCTAGCTATGTGATTATGTAATACATAGTTTAGTTATAACAGAAAACTTGGGAAATATATATAAACAAAAGGAGAGAAAAAGTTCTCCCCTAAGGACATTGTGCAAAACAGCTTTGCACTGTGAATTTATTGAATAGCTTTGCTGTGTAGCAAACAACCCCAAAATCTCAGTGACTTAAACCAGGTATTTATTTCCCATGACATATTGGTGGCTGTGGGATGGCCATGGCCGAGCTTGGCTCTGCTCCAAGTGTCTTCTCATTTGGTGATACAGCCTGAAGGGGTGGTCCCTCTGTGGGCAAGCCCATTCTTGTGTTAGAAGGAAGACCAGGAGAGGCTGAGCCCAACCACACGATGCATTTAAAGTTTCCACCGGAATGTGACGTGGATCACTCCCACTCACACTGTGGGCCAGAGCACGTTACATGACCGTTGCCGGCATCTACAGAGGGCCGTGGCAGGTGTCCTTGGGTGCATAAGAGGTACTTGTGAAAAATTGTACACTTTATGATAGTTTTGGTCACAAACATTCCCTTTCCTCACATACAGAACACATGTGTACACATTAACACAGCAGCCGCATTCCACCTTCCCGTTCATGAACACTCAGCCACTGCCCGGCAAGGCACTGTTTCCCTCCCCGCAGAAGAGGTGTCCGAATGCAGCCAATGCTGCTTTCTCAGGATGTTTATGATGTCACTATAAATGAACGCACAGTTAAGCGGCTGTGCTCTGCTTCTTTCCAATTTGTGTATTAAAAACATCTTTACATACTAGTATGTCTTTCAGTAGAACTTTAGTGCTTGCACTGTATTTCATTATATATGCTAGAGTTACAGTTGGCCCTTGAGCAATACATGGGCTGGGTACCAACCATCAACACAGTCAGAAATCCATATAAAGCTTGACTCCCCATAAACCTAATGACCAGTAATCTCTACTGCTGACTAGAAGCCTTACCAGTAACATAGTCAATTAACACATATTCTGTATTCTTACAATAAAGTACACTAGGGAAAAGAAAGTGTTTTTTCAAGTTGCCATAAATCTCCAGTTTTCCAATATATTTATTGAAAAAAATCCACATTTAAGTAGACCTATGCAGTTCAAACCCATGTTGTTCAAAAGCCAGCTGTCTTTAACCAGTCCTCTGTTAGTAGACATTTTGTTTTTAGTTTTTGCTATTTTTAAACAACTGTTGAAACATTTTTTCATATTCTCTGTCCTTTCCTTAGGACTATCCAAGTGAAAAGATAACTGCATATTTTTAGTGCTTTTTATTTGCATTACAAAACTGTCCTCCAGAGAGGCTATGCTGTACTATTTCTGGACCAGTTTGACAGGTGAAAATAGTATCTCATTGTCTTTCTTTTAGTGTTAATTTCATTATATTTATTGAACACTACTATTTCTTCATTTTTGAATTGGCTTTTTATTTTTTCCAATTTTTTAAACAGGTATTTTCATTTTTTTCTAATCTATCTCTAAAATGTGTATTTCAGGATTTTTTAAAACCTTTGTCTTTTACATACCCAGCTTATATTTTTTTCTAGTTTACCTTTTTACTGTGTGTATGTTATTTTTTAAACTTCCAGTTTTTAAATCCTAAGCAGGGCAGAGACTATGACTAGTATCTAATGTGAAGGTGGAATAAGATGGAGTGGGGAGGGGAAGCGTGGGGCTGGGCAGGCAGGACGAAGATGGGATCCCAGGGAGCCCACAGCAGCTCCGCTCGCCTCCCTCTCCACAGAGCGTGGCCGTCCCCACCGCCAGGGCCTCATGCTCCTGGAGCTGGCTCTCTTAGAAAAGGGGACTCTCCGGGTATAGTCTGGTAAGGAAAACAGATGTTCCCATCAGAGCAGATGGTCCCTATTTCAGTGGCCGTAAAGTCACTGTTTAAGGAAAAGACCGAATGTGTCTCTGTTCGGTCAGGATTTGGTACATTATGCTTTGGTTTTTGCCTTTTCATCTCTTTGGCATCTTTGTTTTAGGTCTTACCTGCCAGGAAGTTCCTTTCTGAGGATCAGCAGCTCTTTGAAGTCAGTACCACAATTTTAAGAACAAACCAGTTAAGTTGCAGTATTTTCAGGGTTAAGTGCTCTTTGATTAATGTGAAATTTGCTGCCAGTATACTTCAGGCCAAATTCTGAAAAGGGTTGGTTTGAGATTCACCTGCATTCATTGCTGTTCACACACTTCCCCAAATAATTTTCAGTCTCAGTGTCACATATTCCCATTAGAAACACACTGATGCTAAAATATCTAGGAATAAACCTAACCAAGGAAGTGAAAGGCCTATACTCTGTAAACTACAAGACACTCATGAGAGACATTAAAGAAGATACCAATAAATGGAAACACATCCAATGCTCATGGATAGGAAGAATTAATATTGTTAAAATGGCCATCCTGCCTAAAGCAATCTACAGATTCAATGCAATTCCTATCAAAATACCAACAGCATTCTTCAATGAACTGGAGCAAATCGTTCTAAAATTCATATGGAACCACAGAAGACCCCGAATAACCAAAGCAATTGTGAGAAGGAACAATAAAGCTGGGGGGATCTCACTTCCCAACTTCAAGCTCTACTACAAAGCCACAGTAATCAAGACAATTTGGTACCAACACAAGAACAGAACAATAGACCAAGGGAACAGACTAGAGAGCCCAGATAAAAACCGAACCATATATGGTCAATTAATATACGATAAAGGAACTATGGACATACAGTGGGGAAATAACAGCCTCTTCAACAACTGGTGCTGGCAAAACTGGACAGCTAAATGCAAGAGAATGAAACTGGATTATTGTCTAACCCCATACACAAAAGTAAACTCGAAATGGATTGAAGACCTGAATGTAAGTCATGAAATCATAAAACTCTTAGAAGACAACATAGGCAAAAATCTCCTGAATATAAACGTGAGCAACTTCTTCCTGAACACATCTCCTCGAGCAAGGGAAACAAAAGCAAAAATGAACACATGGGACTACATCAAACTAAAAAACTGCACAGCAAAGGACACCATCAACAGAACAAAAAGGCATCCTACAGTATGGGAGAATATATTTGTAAATGACATATCCGACAAGGGGTTAACATCCAAAATATATAAAGAACTTACATGCCTCAACACCCAAAAAGCAAATAACCCAATTAAAAAATGGGTAGAGGATATGAAGAGACACTTCTCCAAAGAAGAAATTCAGATGGCCAACAGACACATGAAAAGATGCTCCACATCACTAATCATCAGGGAAATGCAAATTAAAACCACAGTGAGATACCACCTCACACCAGTTAGGATGGCCAACATCCAAAAGACTAAGAACAACAAATGCTGGTGAGGATCTGGAGAAAGGGAAACCCTCCTACACTGCTGGTGGGAATGTAAGTTAGTTCAACCATTTTGGAGAGCAATATGGAGGTTCCTCAAAAAACTAAAAATAGAAATACCATTTGATCTGGGAATCCTACTCATTGGAATTTACCCAAAGAATACAACTTCTCAGATTCAAAAAGACATATGCACTCCTATGTTTATCACAGCACTATTTACTATAGCCAGGAAATGGAAGCAACCTAAGTGGCCATCAGTAGATGAATGGATAAAGAAGAGGTGGTACATATACACAATGGAATACTATTCAGCCATAAGAAAGAAACAAATCCTACCATTTGCAACAACATGGATGGAGTTGGAGGATATTACGCTCAGTAAAATAAGCCAGGTGGAGAAAGACAAGTACCAAATGATTTCCCTCCTTTGTGGAGTATATCAATGAAGCAAAACTGAAGGAACAAAAGAGCAGCAGACTCACAGACTCCAAGAAGAGACTAGCGATTACCAAAGGGGAGGGGTGGGGGAGCACAGGTGGGGAGGGAGGGAGAAGGGGATTGAGAGGTACTATGTTTAGTACACATGGTGTGTGGGGCCACGTGGAAGACAGTGTAGCACAGAGAAGGCAAACGGTGAAACTGTGGCACCTTACTACACTGATGGGCAGTGACTGCAGTGGGGTATGGGTGGGGACTTGATAATATGGGTGAATGTAGTAACCACGTTGTTTTTCATGTGAAACATTCATAAGAGTGTATATCAATAATACCTTAATAAAAAAAAACTGACTGATGCTAGTTTAATTTTCACGAAGAACTCCTAAAGATTAGCAACTGGCCTTTAGGAATAGTGTCCATTGTACTCTAACCCCCCAGTCTTCTGGGGAAGTCGTTTGTATATTGTTTATTTTAATGAAGAATCCCACTAGTGGGCATCCTCTACGTGGGAGTGTGTTTTCTCTGGGTGAATATCTGCACCAACAAACATGGCACATTATTGTTTGTATTCTTAAAAGTTCATGTAACCTTTCCTTGAAAAGTAAATGCCTCATCCCCTCAGAGTCCAAAAAGTCTCATGATAAGGGAGATGATGGGAACACACTTGGCCTGCACCCCCAGGAAGCCTGATTGAGCTCCGTTAGTGACGTGGAGGGACCGGCCACTCTGCGTGACCGGGTGAGCACCCTGAGCTGGGCGGGTGGCTCATAGTGGGAGGTGCTGCGTCTCAGCCAGGGGGTCACTCTCCACGTCCAAAGAACGTGGGAGAGCGAGATCCCTCTGTGGCTGCAGGCGATGGGCTCATCAAGGCGGGGAGAGCGCCATAGCGGGGAACAAGGAGAAAGCCTGGGCACTGCAGTGGTGGTACCTTCGCTCTAGTGCCACGCCAGCAGCAAAGGAGTAAAGGATGCTTCGTCCAGCTCCTGACCCAGGCCGATAAGAAGTTTCTCCTGCTAGGATGACTCATGGTTCTTGTCTCAGAAAAACACAAAAGTCATGACAGCCTCAGACATGAGATAACAGACATTTTAGGAGAACGTGAGCATGGCCCTGACCAGCAATGCACAAAGCAATAAGTAAGTGCCTCTTGTAAAGAGTACCACTGGAGGTGCCGGCGTTCCCCAAATAGCCGGCACTTCAAGTCATTTCCATCATGTAACTTTGAGAACAACAGAGGTGCGTTACATCTGTACACTTACACATGCACATAAAGTGCCCCCGTCTGATGGAACTGGGCACCAACGCCTGGAGAGTAGGGTTGGCGGCAGCTTCCAGCTGGCCTAGGTTCCCCAGCTGGTAAGAGTACACCTTCCCGTTTCTCCTCACCACTCTGTTGCCTCGGTGTAACGTGTTGACCTAATAGGTCACATGTTGAAGAAGTCAGGGTGTTCCACCTTGTTGTGATGTGAGAATTACAAAGAGTTCCATCTGTGCCTAGATGGTCTCAGACACGTCAGCTGCGGTGGGTCGTTGGCAGCGCGGGCCCTGGTACAGTTGTCACCCAGTATCTAAAGTCTACCCCACGATGCCTGGGGAACATTCCTGTGGGATCTTAAGGAGTTTTTTGCTCTTGCTATTATTTTCAGTTTTTTCACATAATTGTCATATAATTTGTAAGCAGGAAGTCCCAGAGCCTTAAACATGCCTGCAAACATAGTATTTCATGCCAGAGACATTTCCGTGACTTTTTTTTTGGTCAGATTAAAAAAGATTAAGATGAAATTGCCCGTGAGTTTTCTACTTTGTAAGTGGGTTTTTACACTTGGGAAAACTGATGGCTGTGGTATTGTAAAGCTAATTCCATTTTTAAAAGTAAATACCCTCTGGAAGGCAAACACTACACACGACCAAATGAACTCAGATGCCTTTGAAAAGAATTCTCCTGGACCCATTCATGTCTATATTCTCTTAAACATCTTGGAATTTATTTGTTGTTTACTATTAGGGAGCCTTTTTTGGTTTCTTTGTGCAATGAAGTTAACTCATATAATGTCATTAGTATCTGTATATTTGGTTTAACTGGATGTAATGTAATCAAATATACTATTGAGAATCAATGTGATTCTGTTTTGTCATATAAGAGGCTCCTTGCTATATGCTAGGTTTTAAGCTGTCCAATCTTCACATAGGGGCTGGGAAAATAGAATGCTCTATGTGGGTTCAAAATGCATAGCAACCTGAATGAAACTTGTTTTGTTATTGAAATTATTTATAACAACTCAAAAGATGCCATTTTCAGTGACCAAAATAATCTTTTTAGTTACAGTATTTAAGATGAAATGTTATTTTGTGGAGTTGTAGACTTTAAATCTTCAAGGACCTTAGAGATCATACCTCTGTCCAGATGAGTAAACTGAGGCCTGGAGAGGTGAAGGGACTCTGTGAAGGCTGTGTAGCTGGATGCTGGCATTGCTTTAGCCTCACCCAGGTGTTCTAAACCTTAATCCAGTGCCCTTTCTGTCCTTAGACCTGGGCAGAGGGAAAGAAAGAACAGGCGGAAAGGAAGGACAGCGGAAGAAAGGCTGCAGTACTTACGTATGAATTGCTCTTCAGGGTGATGGTGTGAAGTCATCAGTCTTGCTCTCTGGAGGCATGGCTTTTGTTGCTGTTTTTTGCCTTTGTTTTGGTGTCTTGAGAAACTTATTTAACTTTGTGGCATTGTTTTCCTCTTGAAGAAGAACTAAATTGTCTTTCCTGCATTATTTTATGTATCTGGACTGTTTTCATTTTTTTTTGATGGGGAAATTAGCCTTTTAATATCTTGTTTTATAAAATGAAGTTTCTTGAAATTTTTATTTTCCAGAGTTCAGATAATTTATAAATAGGTAGCTGTTTTAATTGTTTTAATGATAAAGTGATAGACTCCTGAGCCACACTGTCCAGAAGCCGTCATCCCCTTCTGCGGGAGGCCTAACCCTAACCCTAATTCCCGCCTGCAGAAGGCCTGCTAAATGGTCAAGTGGTGCTTCTGCTTATTGTTAGCCCAACAACAGCAAATTGTTGGTTTTCTCATAGTTTTAGGTTATTAGAAGTGTAGCAGAAAGGTTTTAAGAGGATAAGTAGGGGATACAGCATATAAGCAATGTTCACACTGTTTAAGTGGTATTTTATATCCTTAAGAACTTTATCCAAAGAAAATACTCATACTCTAGAAAGTACATCGTATTTCCTATTAATATAAATATATACCGTTTTGATGACTCATTCATGAGAATCTATAAAATATTCATACTTCAAACAGCCTATATAATAAATTCTTGGACTTTATGTATCTTTTAAATTGGATTAAGTTAAATGAACAAATTTGTTCTCAAAAGGGAACAGGGAGAGTTGCTGCCTTATTATCTGGTTTTTTATTTTAAAAGATATATTGTGGCTGACGTTAACAGAGAGCCCCTTGTTAGTTTCAGGTCCCGTTTCTTCAGGCTCTGGCCTAGGAAAAGGGTACAGGGTTTGACTGAAGCAAGATCCTATCAGACAGCCTTGCAAATGAGGAGGCCTCATGTTATCAAAAGTTTCCAGGGATTTTGTTGTTGATTAACCACCTGTGGGTTTCCGTTGACAAAGGATGTCTCTCCTGCACTGGATAATCTTTCCACCTGTTTCCTGATGAGTCTGTTTGAGTGCAGTTTCTTCGTAAGGTCGTCAGATGGTCTCAGGTGCATGGGCTTTAATACAGATTTGCTATTTTCAGTAATGGTAATTTTAAGTCTCAATATTCCTGTGTTTTTCTAGAAAGATCTATTTTTTATTGAAACTTCTTTCATATGTCGTTATTGTTCTCTCATCTCAGACCAACACAAAACCTGTCCATCCTAATAAAATTGGAAGGTGCGTTAAAGCTCAGTGTACCTTCTGATGGGAACCCGCACAGACACTCCATCTGGGATGGCCCTGGTGTGGTGTGTATGGGGTGTCAGCTTCCTGCTGCTATAACAAAGTCTCATAAAAGTAATGTCTTAGCACAACCACATGTAGAAAGCCCTGCTGCTGTCCTTACATTTCCTCCGACTCTGGCCCTCCTGCCTGTCTTACAGGAATGCCGGTGATTCCACCGAGATAACCCAGGATGACCTTCCCACCTCAAGTTCCTTAACTCAGGCACATCTGCAGATTCCCTGTGTCATGTAAGGTGGCATAGTCACAGAAGACCACAAAAGCTGCCTGATCCAGGGATTAGGATGTGGACAGCTTGGGGGAGCAAGTATTCCATTTATTGCAATAGGTGAATAATGTACAACCTCTTCTCAGAAAAAAGCAACACAACAGTGAAATGAATTCCGGTTACTTTTCGGAAGACAGTTTGCTCATCAGGTGTGTAGTCACAAAATGTTGATTCTAGAAGGAACCATAGAGATCATCTTATCCAATACTCATACCTTACAGACAAGAATGCAAATCCCTTAAAGATTTGAGACTTTGGCTGGTGGTCGTTCAGGTCATCAGAGACAGAGCTTTGGGGCCATCTGAGAATTGTAAGGTACCTTGTTCCTTTCTTGGAACCCCATTTAAGACTTAAAATAATAATAATACTCATACTCCAAAAAGAAAAAATGTTTACAAGTCTTCTTCTGATAGGAAAGAAATGATGTTTAGTCCATCGTAGACCTCAGACCTCAATCACTATAAATTACTTGTCAAGAATGTTCTGTGAGCTGCTCTTGTTTAAACAGATCATCAAGTAGACAGGCTTCGTATCGGAAAGAAAAAGTTTTATATGAGTCTTATTAACCGCCACGTGTTTTATTGTTGGCTGGAAAGGGAGTGGGTAGTAGAAACATGGAAATTCTCAGACCTCATAATCAGCTGTTTTGTCTTCTGCTTTTCCTGAGCTACCAAGTACAGAGCCTCTGGGCCTGCGTGGCTGTGGAACACTTGGTATGCGGCCAGTCCAAATTGAGATGCTACTTCAGTGTAGAATACACACTGGATTTCAAAGACTTAGTACAAAGGAATGTAAAAAGCGCACTTATTTTTTATACTGATTACATGCTGAAATACAATGTTTCAGATATATCAGGTTGAGTAAAATATTGTTAATTTCATCCCTTTTTACTTGTTTTTGTAAGGTTACTAGAAAATTTTAAATTATGTATGTGACTTTCATATTTCTATTGCCCTAAACTTCCCCCAAAAGTAATTGTGGTATGATTTGAGGCTGAACACAGCTCCCTTACCCTAGTAAGAATGAGTAAAAGTGATGGAGCCAGAAATCTTAAAATTGTCTCAATAAAAATGAAATACTTCTTATTTAAACTTATATTCACACAATGGGAAGGTCGTTGTGACCTGACGGGTGCCTGTGGTGCCACGTCATTGTGATGTAGTGAGGCCCTGAGCTCTTCTGGATTCTTGAATTTCATAATTCTGAACCAAAAAATATTTTAAAAGAAATGCCCTTGTATTTGCTTCTACGAATGTATACTAACATGAGCTAAGCAAAGTGCTGCTTGGTAAGATAGGCCACACAGCGCGATCACAGCTTTTAGGATCTGAGTAGAGTCAACATTGAATTTGAGTCCCTATTTTAAACGAATGACTCTAGGCAATTTCGCTAACTTCTCTAAAAGGAGATTGATATGGTCTACCTAATAAGGTTTGTCATAAGGGTTTAGATGAAATAATGTAAGTTAAGTTTCTGGCATATGTGAAGTTCCCTGGGAAGCACGCTCTGAGTCCGAGATTAACTTGAAGGAAGTTTATTAGGGAAGAGTCCAGCCCATACCGGGGCGGTGGGGCCAGGGAGCACTCTGAAGGAGAAAGGAGGAGTGGGGCTGTGATGTGGACTCGGCAAAGGCCTCAGCCAACCCTCGGTGGAGCTCTGAGCCTGGGAGGCGGCCCTCAGGGCTGTCTGTCCTGCAGTGTTTGAGGGGCCCAGGCAGCTATCAACCAGTCACAGGATGCAGTGCACTTGGCCAGGCAGGTTTCTCCAGCTCAGGACAGAAATCAAACAGGGAGAACAAGTGAGGCTGGCCTGGGCAGTCCAGCAATGTCCTCCAGGAACACTCAGTGACCTGTTACAAAGCTTGCTTCATAGCAGGAAAATAGGCTGCTGTGTTGTATGAAGTTACCATAATTAATTTCATCTGAATTGTTTCTCATGCTTTCCTATCGCAAACAGTGGCATTTTTTAAATTCATCTCCTGGATCATATGTGTAAGGGCTTTTCTAGAGCCTAATCCCAGGAGAAGAGCTCCCAGGCATTAGATAGACAAAGAATGCCGAAGTATTTCCCAGAGTGTTTACATAGAGGAAGAGTAGTCAGATGGGATGGGGCCCAGGAAGTTTAATGGTGATGATTATATTCTGTTTCACATATGGGAGGGGAGGGGGTGTATGGGTGTTTAATTCTTTATTATTATGTTTAATATCTTGTATAAACATCACGTGTTACTTTGTATGTATCAATTATTACAAAATGAAAATATCCCATAGGAGGGAATACATAGATGTGTCTATAGTTCTGTGAAATCCCTCAGGGGTCTTCTAAAGTACACAGAGATGTCTAATAGTTTGTTTCGAAAGTATTTGATATCTTTCCCAGCTGTGTTTCTCACATATTAAGGCAGGAGGCGTGGACGGTGCTGCTGTTACTCGGCCCCACACCCTCCCTGTCTGTGGGGTGCCTCCGGGCTGTCAGGTGACGATGACTGCGTCTGCAGCTTCCTCTGAGAGGCGCAGGGGCTCATGTGGTTGCCAGCCTTCACCTGGTCAGTCCAGGCTAGGATCTCAGTGTCTCTGTACCCTTAGCCCTCAGCAGCCCTTTATTGTCGCTGTCCCTTGTAGAGAAGCTTTTTCCTCTAGTTTTACCCCTAGAGAATTTGAGACTTGCACAGCCACCTCTTCCCATTTACAGGCTCCTCTCACGTAAAGTGTGTACGGGGTTGTTCCAGTGTCTAAGAGGTGTGGCCCTTTGCCGGGGACGTGTAATTCCTGCCACACACTTGCCAGCCCTGGGATCCCTTGAACGGGCATGGCTAACCTGAAACCCATTTCATGTGGTAGCATAATTTTAATTTTTTATTATCCAAGTAAGTGAGAAAGCCTTCATCCAGAGAACCCTGCTTCTGAACAAGCTAATTTTTCTGTGGAATGTGCTCTCCAGAGACTTGGGGAGCATGGTGGGGGCACTGCTGAGCCAGCTGGGCACTGGGCCGGGAGAGGTGGGTGTTTGAGGCGCAGGGAGTGGGAATGTTCATCGATGATCATCCACTGTTGGTGGCTTAGGCCTAAGCAGGTACCAAGGGCTTCTTCATTTGTGTCACTCAAGTGAATTTTCTGGCTTGAACTGCTTTTTTTCCTTCATGAACTCAGACAGGAATTTCCAGACCTCAAACTGAGAGGCTGCCGGCACAGAGGGGCCCGTCGCCCCGGGCAGGCCGCCCGCACCCTGGATGCCGGGCTCCGGGCATCTCCTGTGTTTGCTCGCCACCCTTCCCCAGACTCTGCCAGGGCTCCCGGCCTCAAGAGGTGGGAGCTGACCCTCAGTGGTGTAAGGGTGAAAGGAACTCCATGGAAGGGCATCAGGTAGCTCATAGGATGGAGGGGAGGCTGTTTGGGAGCCAGAGCAGGGACACAGGCTCCAGCCAAGGGAGCCGGCAGCAGAGGACCCCAGCCTGCGCCCATGGGAAAGGTGCGGCCAGGGCCCTCCGCCGCCAACACCGCTTCAGCAAGGATGCTCTGCCCCTGCCCCTGCACCCTTGTGTCACTCCCTTGGGACCAAGTGGCCACGCTAATGTCCCATAGCCTTTGCTACCAGCCCTCAGCGGCTATCTGGCCTCCCACCTCTGGCACAGTGGGCGTTTCGCCTAATGCAGGACTTGTTCCTGGTGAGTAGCCGAAAATCCACAAATGTCCATTGAGTCGTGCTTTCCCCATTTTTCATTGAGATTTAGAGAATTTAAGTAACTTACACATAGTCATCCATCCAGTCAGTGGCAAAACCAGATGTGAACACAGGTCTCTGTGGCTTGCAACCATTGCATCTACCGCCACCTTAAGTATTTTATTAGAAGCCACAGTTACTGTGTTCCAATTTGCATGAGACAGAGAGTATTAAATATATGTCTATTGATTTTGTTTAGCTGGTTTTTAGAAGGTTGCGTTTTTCCATAGAAACCCTGCAGGTGTTGTTAAACAAAGTGGGGGTGGGTGGGTAACAGTAATATAACCAGCAGGTTGGGGAAACGGGTCTGAAACGGCCCTGTACCCACAGGCTGGGAGAAGCCTGGGCCAGGTGTCTGATGCTGTGGACCGTGTAGTCTAGCCTTTCCCTGTCTCACAAAGGACAGACTCCTGCGTGTGCTCCAGGATTTTCCTAACTTCGTCAGCAGGGAACTTGAGCGTGAGCCAGCGACAGTCCAGACCCCCGCCTGGACCTCCTGCCCCTGGGAATGGCCTGCGGAAGCCCCAGAGCACAGCCCCAGTATCACAGGAATTGGAGGTGTTCCTTGCTTTTTGTGTTGCATGTTCTCTGATGGGAATTCTGGGGAGGTCTCGCTGAATGAGAAGTTAAAATAACCCCCACATAGTACAGGCAGCTTGGTTTATTGTCCTTCTGAGAATGAAAGCCACGGATAAGTTCGGAAACAGAAAATGTCCCCAAGTTAACAATTTTTCAGCTCTTTGTGACTAAAAGAAGCACCATTGCTGCTGTTCGGCTCCCACTAATTATAGCCCCCTCTCTTCCTGTGTGCCTCGGATCCCACCGGAGTACTGTGTCCTGACCGCCTCAGGGAAGCCTGCTACACGTAAGACAAGGGCAGAGCCTGTGGGACTTGCCTGCATGCCCCCTCCGAGCAGCTGCACCGTTTCTGTTTTACATCTGCTTGTGGGATTATTTGGTTATTTACCAACTAGTGGCCCTTTGATTAATGTCTCTCTCAGTGTAAGCTCAGTGAGAGCAAAATCTGTCTGGCCTTTTTTACTCTTCTGGTTCCTGTCACAGAGAGCAGGGCTCACGGTGGTGAGCAGCGTGCACAGGCGCCATGCCTCTGCACCCCAGGGCCTGTGGCCACTCTCGGTGCCTGTCACAGTGAGCAGGGCTCACGGTGGTGAGCAGCGTGCACAGGCGCCAATGCCTCTGCACCCCAGGGCCTGTGGCCACTCTCAGTGCCTGTCACAGTGAGCAGGGGTCACCGTGGTGAGCTGCGTGCACAGGCGCCATGCCTCTGCACCCCAGGGCCTGTGGTCACTGTCATGTAGCACCACTGGTGATCCTTTCTGGGGAAATTAGGTATTACTTGAAATTATTGAGCTAATGGAAACTCATAGGTAAATGACCCAAACTATAAGAGAAGTGAAAAGTAAATGAAATTTTGTGACTTCAGAGGACTGTGACAAATGAAAGTGAGGCAGCAAAAAGTGGTGCTCGTTCTGTACAAATCAGTCATGTACTTTGACTGGTACTGTTTCTTCAGAATAACCTGTCTTTGGTGTGAAGCTCCTCAAGGGCCGCAATCTCGGGTGGTTTTTTTCCTCCTGGACACTGTGCACGGCATGCATTTGGCACTTAGGGAATATTTGTTGAATTGACATTAAAGTTATAAAGAGATTATTAACAATGGACTTACCAGATTAGCTTCTGGAACAGTATTTGCTCGGCACTTAGCATCCCATCTATAATTACTGGTTTGCTCACTGGAAGAACAGCTTTTGGGGCTCTGAAATGATAACCATTTCTGTGTTTGCATATTGCATGGAATTTGGGTTAGAATGAGTAGTATCTTTTTGTGAAAGAATTTACAGTGTCTCAGGTACACGTGGGAGGTTTTTCTACCCCTCCAGAAGGCCTAGTAACCCAATGGATAGTTGGAAAAGGTCGAGCTGCATGTCGCAGCACCAGCTATGCAGAATCATGTCTCCTGAGCACAGGTGCCATCTTCCTTCTGTCTTTTCTTGAACTTCTAAAGAGCAAGTCTGATATTTGACTCTTATTTAAACATAGACTGGGTTTGGTTTTTGAGGGGAAAATGATGTTTTTTCAAGTTTGGAACTCTTTCGTTCATGCTTACAGGGTGTTTTTTACCCCCTCAGGATTGTTATTTGATTTTAAATATAAGGAGGTGCTATTTATAGATTTTTCTTCCCCATCCTGTTGCTTTGCATGTTTGAGGAACAGATGGGACTAGAGCATGTGACAGTACAGGCGGCAGTGAGGGCTGTGGAGAGGCGACGTGTCCTGTAGGTTGAGCAAGTCAGAGGGAGTTTGACTTCCACTGCCAGTCACTGAAGAGGGTGGTACTCTCTGTTGTCAGGCTTAATGTACGTGATGACGTATGAGCCAAGGATGTCCACAGAGCCACTTCCAGACAGGACTTTCCACTTTTGTGTCCAGCTGAGGTGGGCAGAGATAAGCATTATCAGACCATCACCAAGGTGTGTGGGCAACGGGAAGAGGTGGGGAAGCTTGCTCGTTAGGCTGGGAGTGAAGGATGAGGGGCCAGAGGCCAGGCCCGGCATCCTTTCTGGGAGAAGCTGTCTGGGCCGGTTTTGCAAAGTAGTGTTTGAGGTGCGTCCAGTCCATTCAAGTAGCAGGTTGGTGACACATGGCAGCAGGGTTCCAGTTCAGACTACTAGCACAGATGTCAGATGGGGAGGCACTGATGTGACTGGACCACCTGGGGGTCAGGATCCAGGCCTGGGGCAGAGAGCTCTAGAAGAATCTAGGCTGCCCCTCCCCTCCTGGGGCTCAAAATGGCTCCCCAGACTAGAAATGTATCAGCTGGGAATGTCTTTACCTAGTTTATGTATTTTCATTATTTAAAATCTTTCGTTTTTCTGTACTCTCAATGACTGTTGTAATGCAGCTCCTTCTCTAGAAGGTGAACTAATGTGGGGACCATGCTGCTGTGTGCGGAGGAAGAGCACCCAGAGAACGGGAGGGCACGTGCCTCACTCCAGCCGCAGCAGGAGCACGAGGCCACCCCACGTTTTTCTGGATCCCAGGGCTGGTTCCTAAGCTCTTGGTCGACTTGACTTTTCAAGTCTCCTTTCTGCATATGTGAGTGGCTGGCCTCCAGATTCTTTGGGGAGCTAGTCTCCTCGTATTGAATTTCCCATGTCAAGGCGACCATTTCAGGCCTTACTGCAGCCCAAAAAGGTGTGTGGCTATGGGGTGTGTGACTTTTAAGAAGCAGATAATAGGAGAAAAGCAATTCTGTTGAAAACTAGGAAACCTGGGCACAGAAGAGTTAGGAGACCACCACTTACTGGTCATGAGATTTGGGACAAGTCACTCTGTGTTTCTGAGTCTCTAGGAGCTTCATCTATAAAATGAAGAGATTGAAGGCAATTGATTTTAAGGTCCCTTCCAGCTCTGCCAATGAGGCTGACCCCAATTGAATGGCCTAGAAAAGAAGTCAGTCCTTAGCACCTTTTTGACAGGAACCCCAGCCTCTTGAGGATGTCGGGCCACGTGACAGTCACTGCCAGAAAGGCTGACTCCCAGGTCTGCGTTCGGTCACTTTACTGTGTCTCAGACACGCCAGTGCGACCTAAGGAGCTAGGGATAGCCAGGGGGTCCTTTTAGATTCCGTGAATGTTCCCTCCACCGTTGTGCTCTGGAAATAACCTGAAGCTGGTCTCCCCCTGCCACCTCCCGCCTGCCCCCCTCCTCACACCCATCTTTGTATTATGTTAACTATGCCTCTGCACCATGGGCATTTGGAGTTCATTAGACCTTTGGCTTCCCTCCAGAGCTCATAACTCAGTCTTCAACTTTTTCTGCTAATGGTTCCATGACATTTTCTTAGAGAGAGAGGAAGGAAGCCTCTGCTTGATTCCACCGATGTTCCATCTCGTTTGCAGTCTGCAGATCTTCAGGTCACAGATGTCCTGGAGGCATTCACCTGCATGATCACGGCAGTACAATCTCCTTTCCTCCTAACCACCCCAACTGAACGTGAGCTGCCTAAACTTACGGGCCTTGTCCTGTTGCCGTTGTATATGTCCCCAGCACCTTACTTGGTAGGCACACATGGATGATATATTTGAGTTCATTTCTCAGGCCTTTGAAGGTTAGAGATTTTTCTGTTGGCCATTAACTGAGATTTTTAGAAGACTTTTAGGGCTTAGATACTAAATAGTGTCCTCCGTCACAGAAATCATCGGAAGGTGGTGCTTTCTAGTTAATTAACGTAATTAAATTTCTCCTACAATTTCTGTTTGATAGTCACCTTTATTTTTATTTTCTGCTAAAAGCTTTTATATAGTTATTTTGTACTCTTGAACAGCTGCTGCCCTCTAGGAGGCCTGCCTTTATTTTACAGCAAGCAGGCTGTCTGCACAGACTGGCCAACATTTAGGAAGAGTCAAACCCTCTCAGAGCAGGATGGGGCAGGTCAGGGTCATCCAGCATGTCTTAGACGTGGTTATTTCATGTTGAACCAGTTGTGAACCCTGGATGTGCCTAACACTGTGACTGTGGGTGATGCAAAATAAATGTAGGGGGAGGAAAATAAGACTTGTTCAGAAAACAGTTGGAAAACCATAGCATTGAAATGTTATTTAAGATGTGTTATAGGCATATTCACTGCACCTAGCAAAAGACTGTAAACTAAATGTCTGGTAACAGGACCCTTATAACATGTTAGATACATCCATGCACTGGAATACTATGCAGCTATGAACAAGAGTGTGGTAGCTCTATGTGTGCTGATGTGGAATGATCTTGATAATAAGGGGGAAAAGAATATATCCTGTGGCCCATAAGAAGGAAAATGACAGTCACACACTCACACCCAGTGCATGGATAGATTATCTCTGGAAGGATGTGTAGGAAATTGGCAACAAGGCTTGTTTCTGGGCAGAGGCTTGGGTGACTGTTGTGGGAAGGAAACCTATATTTTACTCCATGCTCTTCTGTACCAGTAGGAAAGAAATCATGTGTTGGCTGTATTCACTTTTCAGAAAATAAAAGTGCTGAAATTTCTTTAAAAGAAAGTTTAATGGCATGGAATACAATAGGGAAGGGAAGCTTATTAGATATTTAAGGAGTTTGTTTACTCAACAAGTGGTGAAGACAAGGAGATACCAATTTAGGTGGAGAAGACTTACCTTCTAGGAAGGGCGGCCAGAGAGGGTCCCTCAGGAAAAGTAAGGTTGAGCTGAACCTGGAATGATGAGCAGCAGCTGTGGGATGATCAGGGCAGGACAGCAGGTGGGGAGGTGTCCAGAAAGGAGGTGATTTCAGGGTTCATACGCAGGCTGAGCAGAAGCCACAGTCCGGTGTGTGAACCTGGGTTGGAGAGGCAGGCCTTACTCAAGGCGACTGAAGTGCTGGGAAGTGGTGGGAGTTAAGGGGGCATGAGGCGAGTGCACAGGTCCTGTGAGCCGGGTCCTGCTAGCTTCTGCATCACATCGTGAGGACATAGGTCCTGGTCCCGGCTCTTGTTCATTGTGAGGCTCCTGGAGGCATGTGGTGCCTTTCTTCGCTCTGTCCAGCTGTCAGCCTGACTAGAGCAGAGTGTGGGCAGAGGCGACTGCACTCTGAACATGAACAGCAGGGTGTGCAGAGGACAGTGGCTGAAAGTGAGGACTCGGGCTGGCTGTGTTGTAGCCTCCTGACTGCCTGACTTTTCTCTGTCTGTAAAGGGGGGATTGCAAGGTCGCTTCAGCCCCCCTCACAAAACGTCAACTTTGAGAATCAAAATGAGAGAGCATTTGCTACTTCCTTCACGTAGAGGGGGTTAGACGGGTGCATGCGGTTACTAGGAATGCCTTCACTGGAATAATGATGCCAGCTTGGCAGTCACTGGCTGAAGACAGCATGTTTCTGCTGAACTTCCCAGGAAGCAAGTTGTGTATCACACGCCATTTCTGTGCATGCACACAGTTTTCAGTTTTTTAATGGGACTTCTTGGTGGAGAAAAGGAAATTATGTTCATCAGAAGGCGGTGCCTGGGAGGCACCTGTATCTATGACCACACCCAGTGCCTTTCTGGGGTTATCTCGGCTCTGACATTAGCTCCTTCTGGGTTCTTCCTCAGGCTTACCGTGTGTAAAGTGAAAATGTTTGCCTGTAGAATTGCATATGCATATTCTAAATGATCGACATTACTGTAATGTTAGAGTATACTTTTTATGTCTTTGGAACATGTTCTGTAAAGTATAAAATCACTATAGAATTTTTTTTTTAATTTTACTTTAAAGGGCAATTATTCAGTAGGTTCAAATTACCCAGGAAGAGAGGAAAATTTACCTCAAAGTAGCCAAAATGATATCCTAGCCTCCAAACTCAATACATTCTTAAAGGAGAGGATATTCCCAAGAGCTCCCCAACTGGATTGGCTGTTGTTATTTCAGACAAAATTCTACCAAAATGAGTTAATATCAAGTGCTTTAGAGACCAAGGAGCTGGTGTGGGAGAAGTGGAGGGGAGTAGGCGGAGTGAGACAAAGCCCGAGGCTTCAGCCCTGGGCTTGGAAGGGAGCGGCCCTGGGGCCCTCAGTCCTGCTCAGGAACTGCGGGGCTTGGCCACACCCTGTACAAAACTTGTCATCCTGAGTCTCTGACGAAAAGCTCAGGTGTGGGGAGCGGGATCTGTTGAGGCAGCACTCTCTTCCCAGATTTTATAAACTAGTTGCAAATTTTGTTATTTATATTAATACTAACCCCTTATCTGGAGGCATAGGTGGTTGGCCCTGTCCACCCCTGGGTCCCCAATAAATGAGGCGAGGCTACCCTGAGTGTTATGCTCAAAACTAGCTTCATGTGGCGGGAACTGAAATTATCTGGTGTTCACAGTGCCCAGTTTGTGATTCTCATCCGAAGGTCTCTCTGCCCTCATATACTGTGATGGCATTTCCAGCTCTCGGAAAGCTTGCTCCGTATTGATCAGAGCTGGTTTTATTGGTCTCACTCTAAGCTACATTTAAAGTTAACATGTGCTAACTGACAAGTTTTTTTTAAACTTCTTATGGCAAGGTAGCACATTGTTATCATGGATTTCTCATACAGGCTGACACAACTCTTGTTTAAATATCTGGCTGTTGTATCTAAGGCCATAAAAAACGTTTGATTCTTTAGAAAGCAATACAGTTTGAATGATGGTTAAACAATACATGGCCTGGAACAGGAAAGGGAGGAATATAAATGATTGTATGATGCCTCTGTGGCTGCCATCCTTCTAGTAGCCTGTGATTGAGCCTTCTGATGCCCACCCATATTTTTTTTCCTTTTGGAAATTTATCTCTGTTCCCACCCCACATGCATAACAGATTACTGGAGACTTTTATTTGTGGAACCTCTGTTTTGTTGTTGTCATTAATGAGCTACGGCACAACATCAGGAGAGAAATAGTGTTGCTATTTGGAATGGTAATGAATTGCTTGCCTGGCCAATTGCCATCTGTTCCAGCATGTGAATATGGTGTGTGTGTGTGTGTGTGTGTGTGTGTGTGTGTGTGTGTGTGTAAAAGAGAGCCGAGTAGCAGGGGTGGGATTGCATTTTTTTTCCTCTTCGCAGCCAGTGACGTGAGCTGTGCCTGGAACAATCAGACTCGCTGCAAACAGGGTCGTTGAAGATGCTGGGGGAGGCAGCCTGGTGGTTCTCAAGGTAACGCAGATCGTGGCTCCGAGCTGCTTAGGCACCACCCGGCAGAGCTCCTCCAGCATTCGAGACTTGAGGCGGTTGGAAAGTGCCTTTTTATTTCTGCAAACCCTTCCCCAGTCACCCTTCGACATGATTGGCGTGAATAGTGTTCAGAGTACCAGCAAGGTGCGGGTGAGGACCTCGGGTTCCGTGAAATACTCCCGGGAGGATTCCATCCGGCGGCAGTCCCACCGGTCAAAGTCTATGAAAATTTCCAACTCCTCAGAGTTTTCTGCTAAGGAGACAAAGGTAAAAAAACATCATGTTAAACTGTCTTGACAGCTGAATGTTAGAATAACAAAATTTGACAGTCTTTGCTAGTTCCAGTGTGCAGTGGGAGACCAAGCAAGTGAGGTGCGTAACATGGCTCGAGAATCAGGAGAGGTCAGGTGAAAGGGTGGGGAGGGTGAACTCCAGACAGAAAGGCTGCTGTGGCGTGGGTCAGTGTTATAAAGGAGGAGCGGGTGAAACAATGCTCAGAATGAGAAGAGGGAAAGTGTTGGTTGGCACGCTGATCCTGTTTCTCATCTCAGAAAGGTTGCCGTGACAAACGGTTTGTCAGTGCAGTGTATTTTTAGCACCTCAGGGACACAGAGACATGGTGCACGATTTCATGGCTCCGTTGGTTCCCCTGGCCTTCCCTCCCTGCCTCCCCTTCCCCCACGTGTGCAGTAGTGACCAGGTCCTGCTAGGCTCCGTTCTTGTCCTGCCCAGAGCCATCGGCCTCAGGTGTATGTAACTGGGAAGAATTTCTTCTTTCGCGTTTCTGACACATACGTGTGCCGGCGCTGTGCTGCCAGTGCCCACTCGTCTCTGCAACGGTCTGTAGGATAAGCTAATCTCTGTTCCTAGGAAATGTGAAGGGCGTGACTACGTAGTGAAATGGGCATTTACTACATGCCATGTATTCTGGAGATCCTTCCCACCACCATCTGTGTGAGCAGGGTTCTCAGAAACACTCCCACTCCATGGGTTTAAAGATGGAATAAGAATCATAGCTCACAGAACTCCGGGCTGGAGTGTGGGTGATCATGGTGGAGATTTGGAGGCTTGATCATGTGCAGAAAAAGCTTCCAGAGGTGGGTCCAGTATCCTTCAGCCCTCTCACAGTTATACAGCCAGACCCACCGAGAGGGGCATTAGGCTGTCACCCTCCCAGTCCTGTTCTGTGACATTTCCATTATTGAGGGACTCGTAGTCTCAGGTTGCCCTAAAATATGATGGGGTGGGGAGGAAGGGGGCAAAATACCTTAGCGTGACTTTAAAAACATGTTGGCTTCCTCTCCATGCCCTTAGATGAGGATGTAGAGGAGCTCCCTCTATCAATCATTAGCAAATTTTCCAGCTAGGAGGTCTGCACTTCCCTCTTCAGTAATTTTTTAAGCTGTGGCCCTGGCGAGCAACGTGCATCTTCACATGTCCTGTTAACATGTCTTCTTCACAGTCCTGCTGATGTGACCTGCACGGGGCTCATTGGTTTCCACTGAAAACTCTTGTGACACCTCCCGTGCTGTGGTGACTGCTGCCTCCTGCTGACACGGACCTGGATGGCATATATTGTTAAGTAGCTAAATGTATGTAGGCATGTATGTGAGTCTCAGTATGGCTCTAAAATTGGCCTCACTGAGATTCTAAGAACCACCTTTAGATTTTGTTTAATGTAGATTATACCCACATATGCAAACTAACAGGTCATCAGCAACCATCACCAGTCCTGATGATAATTTAAACATTGTAATCAGCCTGTTCACTCAGAATTACGGATGTGTACTGAAATGCTGGAATCTAGCACAGAAGCCAAGTGAGAAGATTCTACTGTCTTCTGTGTGTGTTACACAGTATAGGTTCTCTTGTTTCATATGCATCTATGCAAGGGAAAGGCAGCGTTTGGTTCTTGAATACTGCCAACAGTTCAGGGAGTGGACAGTGTGAAGACTGGCAGAGTTGGCGTGAGTGAGCCCTTGGGAGAGCACAGTCAACTTTTTTCAGTGAAATTTTTTGAGGTGTAGCTGGTCTCTAAGTTCTGGGGTGTGTATACAAGATTATATCAAAATTCCTAGTATCTCACAGGGCATATTTTATAGGATTATGTAGTCTCTTAAAATTGAACACCAGAAGTAGGTAATAGAAAATCATTAAATAGGAAATTAGATGGATTGGACTTAAGTTCCCTAGCCATTTTTGTTCCCTAAATGAAGTAAACTGAGTAACACTGTAAACTTTTGCTCTGTATGCAGTGAACTACACTATATTATACACATGTACAAATACCTATCAACACATATTCCTATCCACGGTGCATACATTTTACTCCAGGGGTTAATAATCAGAATTCTTACCTTATATCTGGTAGTACTTTTTTAACACTTAAAATCAAGTCAGTATTTCTTCTTGCTTAAACAAGTAACTAACACTTTCTGATTATCTGACTTTTCATCCACAATGCAAGATGTCTGTCTAATCTAATGATTAGAAGAAATCCCTCCCCAGCCCTCTAGAAAGGGTGAAGCACCATCAACTTGTGGTAGGCTCCTGGGGTCTGATTCTGTCTCCCTGGAGCCCTGGCTCTTTCTAGAATAGGTGTAATGATTGTCCTTTGCCAGAGAGTTGGAACTCTGTAGCATGCTTTGTATTCCTTGAAAGCTTTGGTTTGCCTGTTTCTAACTTCTGTTTTGTTGTCCATTAGAAAAATAATAGTTTATTTAAATACTGATTCCTCCTTGTCCTGATTGGTTTATGCATTTTTGTTCTTCATTTGAAGCATGTGTTCAAGGACCACTGAAGGGATTAGATACTCTTGCTTCTGATTTTAGCAAAATATCTTAAATGCTTTCCTTGACCTAATCGTTTTAAATTAAGAAAATTGATTTTTCCAGTCCTTTGTGGTTCATATTGACAGAGTCTGAGGACTATTATTTCAACTACTAAAACACAGTCCTTATGTTATTTTCTTTAAATCTCAATTCTCCCTGTGGCCTTTTTTTTTTTCCCTCTTTAAAGTGTTTTAAATTCTATTCATTCACCCACTGGATAGTGTGTGCCTTTGTCCTTTTCTAGATAACATTGTTTACACCAAATCCTGAAGCAGACAAAGTGAGCAGTACACAAATGCCAACATGCTTTAGAAGAATATGCATTTGTGGAAACCACAAATTATTAAAATGTATTAATTAAGCCTGACTTGGATTAAGGTATCTATCCATTGAAGGTCTGATGTTAGCAGGTTCCCAGTAAGGCTTCCGTCCCCGAGGGGCCAGCGCAGGCCTCCCTGCTGTCAGGCCCAGCCGGTGCCGTATGGAATCACTTTCTTAACAGGCAAATCCTCTAGTGTTTGCTGTGGGCAGTGTAAGATGTCGATCAAGCCTCAGTTCTGCCAAACATTTCCCCATTTCTCTTCTGGATCTAGTTGTGCCTCAAATGTAAGTTATTGTGATATTGCTTAGTTTTTAACTCGATAAGTCAGCTATAGGTTTAAAATATAAATCTGTAAAAGTTCATGTTGCTATTAGCATTTTTTTCTTTCCTTCTCTCTTGCCAAGCTACATTGTACTCTATAGGTCAAGTGAATCTCAGCCTGTTTCTGTATGTTGTGTGGGTGAATAGAACTCGCATGGGTGACCCCTAGAGGCATTTTTTTGAGGAATAGTAAGAGGCTGGAGATGAAATCAAGAGTCCTCCATGTGATTCAGATGATTCTGGATTCAAATGAACTGTTTAAAGCTGTTACTCAATAGGATGGCAAAGAACTCAATTTCTCTGGCAGTGGAGTTTCATAGTAAAACTCCTGTACTTTAGGTGGGAAAGTGGCACAAAGTACCAGCATCGGCTGTTTGCTCTGTGTGCCAGGGAGCTGCATCCTGGGGTCCAGCCTGGGATTTGCTCACAAATTAGCAATATATACCCACAGAAGGCTCTTCTCCTGAGTCTCATCCATAAAGTGCAAGGGTTGATCAAATGGTATCTTTGTTCTGAGCAATGTTAATTTTAGAAACCTTGTGGAGGCTCATGGGGGCCATTTCCTCTTTAAAAGGAATGTAAAGGCTGCACGAGATTCAGAAAGGCGAGTT
The DNA here is from genome assembly GCA_029783875.1 of Phataginus tricuspis. NCBI lineage: Eukaryota > Metazoa > Chordata > Mammalia > Pholidota > Manidae > Phataginus > Phataginus tricuspis. The sequence goes on along the minus strand of JAQQAC010008525.1, from coordinate 632,742 downwards.
TCATATGCATTTTGAATGCGCCTTCCTCCGCTAGGAGAGGCTAGAGAGAAACAGGGCGCAGCTCAGGCTTTGTAAAGCGCGACGATGGTGCGGGAAGGCGCCGTCTACCCTCCCTGCTGCTGAGACGTTGCCTGTGACTTCTGAGCAGTGCGGGCAAGTGTTAGTCATTCCTCCCTCTGTGAATCACATCCGCACACAGAGGGACCTTGAAGATGTCGCGACAATGCCCTTTGCAGCTTCATGTTTTCCATGAGGGGCTGTGGGATTGTCATCATCTTTCCTAGATCCCTTTTCTTTAGACCAACGCTAGAGCCTGGGAAGGAGTCTCTGGTCCTTTGGATCATGTGTCTGCCCATTCAAAAACGTGTACCAGGTAACATGGGGGAAATTCTTAGTCACAACTGGAAAAATTTCCTGCAAATGTCTGTTTACAATTTTTCTTCTTAAGTTGAAGCAGAACCCCTTGAACCTCCTGATTCATCCTTTAGCTGGATCCTTTCAGAAGGACAGTGGATTGAAACTCTTGGGGTGAAAATTCAAGAGCATCTCTGCATTGGTTCTGACGCTGGCACGAGGGACTTGGAGGAAACCACAGAGCAAGTCTGACAAAACAGAGAGAACCAACTCGGTGTCCAGGGCTCTGTTTTTCCTACATTGGCTCTACTATCTTCCCACTTGGAAGCTTTTCTTACGTTCCAAGGAGGGGTGCTTTGCCCTCAGCTGTGATTCTGCCCCACTAACCCATTTTGATGTTTTAATGTGACCTTAAGCAGGAGGTTTTCAGGAAAGACCTGGCCCCTTATGGAAGGTAGCTCTGCAGACTAGTCGTTCTCAATAGCTGTTTAGCCCTCCTGGGACTTGAGTCACCATTGACCCCAAATAGGAGCTTTCACTACCTTTGGTTTTATTTTTCAGTTGTAAACCTAAGTGTTAGTGGTTTTTGCTGTTGGGTTTGTTCCTTTGGACTCTCCTCCAACCCCTGACTGCCCCCTACCCCCACCCCAGCATGTTGCTGAATGTCTCAGACCCTGCCAGTACTGTCAGGTACAGCAGAGCTTTCTTTAGGACGTACAAGTGATTATTTCAGATGTTGAGAAAACTGTGTTCATGATGGTATAACGCTTGTTGGCCCATGGATGTAATTAGAAGATCTTCCCCATTGCACTGTTTTCCATCTTCACTTGGTTAAAGCACCAATGGTGTTGTACTTGAGTGTCTCTGCAACAACTCCCAGGGTCACACTGCTCTCTTGCTCTGCTGGACTCCTGCCATTCTGTGGGAGCGTGTTCTTCTAGTGCTGGCGTCCCAAAGGGGTTCCAGAGCTCACGTGCCCTGGTGGAGCCTGTAAAGAAAACGCTGGGCCACACCGTCATTCCTGGCAAGAGGGGGAAAGGAAAAACTTGTGATACAGTGTTAGAATGAGAGTTAAGGGAGAAAACATCTGCATTTTTAAGGTGGTCTTTGCTGAAGATGCAGGGGTCATAGCACCGTGATGACCTGAAGTGCACCACCTGCAGCCCTGGTGGGGCCAGCATGGTGGCCAGTCGTCCTGCACTTCCCCGGATGGAACCTTTCCTTCATTGCAACCTGTTGCTTTGTCATGCTCGGCTGCCTGGCTTAGAATCCAGGGGTCACATTCAGCTTAGGGACCAGTAGATTTTTGGAGAATGTTTTTTATTAATTCATCCATAGAGATGCAGAAACCATGAGTTCCTCCTCCTCAGCAAATTATCACATGAGTTACTCTTCTGTCTTGATTTTAATTAACATTTTTGAGCATCATCTTATCCTTCAAGTAGATCACTTCTCATTACTTATTTTTAAATAATTTATTTGGTATAATTAATCTACAATTACATGTGCAATATTATGGTTATTAAACTACCCCCTTCATCAGGTCCCCCCCAACAAACCCATTACAGTCACTGTCCATCAGCGTAGTGAGGTGCTATAGAATCACTACTTCTCTTCTCTGAGTTGTACAGCCCTCCCTGTGCCACCCCCAACATTACTTCTGCTAATCGTAATGCCCCTTTTACCCTCTTATCCCTCCCTTCCCACCCATCTTCCCCAGTCCCTTTCCCTTTGGTAACTATTAGTCCGTTCTTGGGTTCTGTGAGCCTGCTGTTGTTTGGTTCCTTCAGTTTTTTTCTTTGTTCTTATACTCCACATCTGAGTGAAATCATTTGATACTTGTCTTTTTCGGCTTGGCTTATTTCACTGAGCATAATACCCTCCAGCTCCATCCATGTTGTTGCAAATGGTAGGATTTGTTTTCTTCTTATGGCTGAATAATATTCCATTGTGTATATGTACCACCTCTTCTTTATCCATTCATCTACTGATGGACACTTAGGTTGCTTCCATTTCTTGGCTATTGTAAATAGTGCTGAAATAAACATAGGGGTGCACCTGTCTTTTTGAAACTGGGCGGCTGCATTCTTAGGGTAAATTCCTAGGAGTGGGATTCCTGGATCAAATGGCATTTCTATTTTGAGTTTTTTGAGGAACCTCCACACTGCTTTCCACAATGGTTGAACTAATTTGCATTCCCACCAGCAGTATAAGAGGGGTCCCTTTTCTCCACATCCTCGCCAACATTTGTTGTTGTTTGTGTGTTAGATGTTGGCCATCCTCACTGGTGTGAGGTGATATCTCATGGTGGTTTTAATCTGCATTTCTCTGATGATTAGTGATGTGCAGCATCTTTTCATGTGCCTGTTGGCCATCTGAATTTCTTCTTTGGAGAAGTGTCTATTCATGTCCTCTGCCCACTTCTTAATTGGATTATTTGCTTTTTGTTTGTTAAGGTGCGTTATATATTTTGGATGTCAACCCATTATCAGATATGTCATTTATGAATATATTCTTCCATACTGTAGGATGTCTTTTTGTTCTACTGATGGTGTCCTTTGCTGTGCAGAAGCTTTTCAGCTTGATATAGACCCACCTGTTCATTTTTGCTTTTGTTTCCCTTGCCCGGGGAGATATGTTCATGAAGAAGTCACTCATGTTTATGTCCAAGAGATTTTTGCCTATGTTTTTCTGTAAGAGTTTTATGGTTTCATGACTTACATTCAGGTCTTTGATCCACCTTGAGTTTACCTTTGTGTATGGGACTAGACAGTAGTCCAGTTTCATTCTCTTACATGTAGCTGTCCAGTTTTTCCAACACCAGCTGCTGAAGAGGCTGTCATCTCCCCAATGTACATCCAAGGCTCCTTTATCAAATATTAATTGCCTGTATATTTTTGGGTTAATGTTTGGATTTTCTATTCTGTTCCACTCATCTGTGGGTGTGTTTTTGTGCCAATACCAAATTGTCTTGATTACTGTGGCTTTGTAGTAGAGCTTGAAGTCAGGGAGCATAATTCCCCCTGTTTGATTCCTCCTTCTCAGGATTCCTTTGGCTATTCGGGGTCTTTCGTGGTTCCATATGAATTTTAGAATTATTTGTTCCAGTTCATTGAAGAAAGCTGTTGGTACTTTGATAGGGATTGCGTTGAATCTGTAGATTGCTTTAGGTAGTATAGCCATTTTGACAATATTTATTTTTCCTAGCCAAGAGCATGGGATGCATTTCCATTTGTTAGTGTCCTCTTTAATTTCTCTTAGGAGTGTCTTGTAGTTTTCAGAGTACAGGTCTTTCACTTCCTTCGTTAGGTTTATTCCTAGGTATTTTATTCTTTTTGATGCAATTGTGAATGGAATTGTTTTTCTGATTTCTCTTTCTGTTAGTTCATCGTTAGTGTATAGGAAAGCAACAGATTTCTGTGTGTTAATGTTGTATCGTGCTACTTTGCTGAATTCAGATATTAGTTGTAGTAGTTTTGGAGTGGAGTCTTTAGGGTTTTTTATGTACAGTATCATGTCATCTGCTAATAGTGACAATTTGACTTCTTCTTTACCAATCTGGATGCCTTGTATTTCTTTCTTTTGTCTGATTGCCATGGCTAGGGCCTCCAGTACTATGTTGAATAACAGTGGAGAGAGTGGGCATCCCTGTCTTGTTCCGATCTTAGATGAAAAGCTTTCAGCTTCTCGCTGTTAAGTATGATGTTAGCTGTGGGTTTGTCATATATGGCCTTTATGATGTTGAGGTACTTGCCGTCTATACCCATTTTGTTGAGAGTTTTAATCATGAATGGATGCTGAATTTTGTCAAATGCTTTTTTAGCATCGATGGAGATGATCATGTGGTTTTTGTTCTTCTATTTGTTGATGTGGTGGATGATGTTCATGGATTTTCGAATGTACCATCCTTGCATCCCTGGGATGAATCCCACTTGATCATGGTGTATCATCCTCTTGATGTATTTTTGAATTCGGTTTGCTAATATTTTGTTGAGTATTTTTGCATCTACGTTCATCAGGGATATTAGTCTGTAATTTTCTTTTTTGGTGAAGTATTTGCCCGGTTTTGGTATTACAGTGATGGTGGCTTCATAGAATGAGTTTGGAAGTATTCCCTTCTCTTCTATTTTTTGGAAAACTTTAAGGAGAATGGGTGTCATTTCTTCTCTATATGTCTGGTAGAATTCAGAGGTGAATCCATCAGATCCAGGGGTTTGGTTCTTGGGTAGTTTTTTGATTACCACTTAAATTTCGTTGCTGGTGATTGGTCTGTTTAGTTTTTCTGTTCCTTGCTTTGTCAGTCTTGGAAGGTTGTATTTTTCTAAGAAATTGTCCAATTCTTCTAGGTTTTCCAGCTTGTCAGCATATAAATTCTCATAATATTCTCATATAATTCTTTGTATTTCTGTGAGGTCTGTCGTTATGTTTTCTTTCTCATTTCTGATTCTATTTATGTGTGTAGATTCTGGCTAGGGGTTTATCTATTTTGTTTATGTTTTCAAAGAACCGGCTCTTGGTTTCATTGATTTTTTCCTATTGTTTTAATCTTCCCAATTTTATTTATTTCTTCTCTGATCTTTATTATGTCCCTCCTTCTGGTGATTTTGGGCCTCATTTGTTCTTCTTTTTCCAATTTCAGTAATTGTGTCTTTAGACTATTAATTTGGGAATGTTCTTCCTTCTTTAAATAGGCCTGGATTGCAATATACTTTCCTCTTAGAACTGCCTTTGCTGCATCCCACAGAAGTTGTGGCTTTGTGTTGTTGTTATCATTAGTCTCCATATATTCTTTGATTTCTGTTTTGGTTTGGTCGCTAACCTATTGATTAATTAGGAGAATGTTGTTAAGTCTCCATGTATTTGTGAGCCTTTTTGATTTCTTTCTAAAATTTATTTCTAGTTTTCTACCTTTGTGATCTGAGAAGTTGGTTGGTAGAATTTCCGTATGTTTGAATTTACTGAGGTTCTTTTTGTGGCCTAGTATGTGGTCTATTCTGGAAAATGTTCCATGTGCACTTGAGTAGAATGTGTATCCTGTTGCTTTTGGGTGCAGAGTTCTGTACATGTCTGTTAGGTCCATCTGTTCTAGTGTGTTGTGCAGTGCCTCTGTGTCTGTACTTATTGTCTGTCTGGTTGATCTGTCCTTTGGAGTGAGTGGTGTGTTGAAGTCCCTTAAAATTAATGCATTGCTGTCTATTTCCTCCTTTAATTCTGTTAGTATTTGTTTCACATATGCTGGCACTCCTGTGTTGGGTTCATATATATTTATAATGGTTATGTCTTCTTGTTAGACTGACCCCTTTATCATTATGTAATATCCTTCTTTATCTCTTGCTTCTTTCTTTGTTTTGAAGTCTGTTTTGTCTGATACAAGTACTGCAACACCTGCTTTTTTCTCTTTGTTGTTTGCATGAAATATCTTTTTCCATCCCTTCACTTTTAGTCTGTGTATATCTTTGGGTTTGAGGTGAGTCTCTTGTAAGCAGCATATAGATGGGTCTTGCTTTTTTATCCATTCTGTTACTCTGTGTCTTTTGATTGGTGCATTCAGTCCATTTACATTTAGGGTGATTATTGATAGATATGTACTTATTGCCATTGCTGGCTTTAGATTCGTGGTTACCAAAGGTTCAAAGGTTGCTTCTTTACTATCTAACAATCTAACTTAACTTTCTTGTTAAGTTATTGTGAAGACCGTCTGATGTTTCTTTATCTCTCCCTTCTTATTCTTCCTTCTGTATTCTTTATATACTAGGTGTTTTATTCTTTGCCTTTAGTTAGTATTTGGATGGTCTGCTTTCTTTGCTATGATTTTATTTTTTCTGGTGACATCTTTTTAGTCTTAGGGGTGTTTCCCTCTAGAGCAGTCCGTTTAAGATATCCTGTAGTGGTGGTTTATGAGAAGCAAACTGTCTCAACTTTTGTTTGTCTGGAAATTGTTTAATCCCTCCGTCATATTTAAATGATAATCGTGCTGGATACAATATTCCTGGTTCGAGGCCTTTGTATTTCATTACATTAAATATGTCATGCCATTCTCTTCTGGCCTCTAAGGTTTCTGTTGAGAAGTCTGATGATAGTCTGATGGGTTTTCCTTTGTAGGTGATCTTTTTTCTCTCTCTAGCTGCCTTTAATACTCTCTCCTTATCTTTGATCTTTGCCATTTTAATTATTATGTGTCTTGGTGTTGTCTTCCTTGGGTCCCTTGTGTTGGGAGATCTGTGGGCTTCCGTGGACTGCGAGACTATTTCCTTCCCCTGTGTGGGAAAGTGTTCAGCAATTATTTCTTCAAAGACACTTTCTATCCCTTTTTCTCTCTCTTCTTCCTCTGGTACTCCTATAATGCGAATATTGTTCCATTTGGATTGGTCACACAGTTCTCTTAATATTCTTTCTTTCCTAGAGATCCTTTTATCTCTCTCTGCCTCAGCTTCTCTGTATTCCTGTTGTCTGATTTCTATTCCATTAACAGTCTCTTGCATCTCATCCAGTCTGCTGTTAAGCCCGTCAATCGCTTGTATGATTTCTGCATTGTCTTTCCTCACTTCCCTCACTTCCTCCCTCAGCTCTTGCATATTTCTCTGTAGACCCGTCAGTATGGTTATGACTTTTATTCTGAATTCTTTTTCAGGAAGACTGTGCATTTCCATCCCTTCAGGCTCCTTCTCTGCAGTTGTCTGGTTGATCTTAGTCTGGATCACATTCCTCTGTCTTTTCATGGCTACAGAAGTGGTTGCTGGTAGTTGCCACGTATGTCAGCTGGGCTCTTTAAGACTTTAAACAGAAAAAAAAGAAGAAAAAAAGAAAGAAAGAAAAAAGGGACAGAAAAAAGAAAGAGAACAAAAAAGAAAAAACAAAACAAAACAAAAAAATGCCCACTGTGAGTGGATTCTGTGGGGATGCTGTAGGTGGCGCTGTTGCTCAACTATTCCAGAGCCGTGGCTGCTCTGCTCCACATGGCCCTTTATAGCTCTGGCCGGGGTGGGAACAAATGGGAGGCTGTTGATCTCTGTGGGAAGTCTAAGTGCCAGTCGCCAGCTAAGGCGTCCGAAACTCCCCAAGACTCCCAGCCTGCTGGGCTGAGTGTGCCGGGGCGATCAGGCTCCTCCGCTGGGCCCCTGTCTCTTTAAGACCGCTGAAAAAAGCATGCACTTTTCTTCTATTTTTTTTTTTTCCTTCCCGGGAGCCGGCTGCAAGTACCATGGCGCATTCCCCGCTCAGATCCTGCACCCTCTCCAATCTGCACTACACTGTGTGATGTGTGTCAGCGCTCCCCGCGCAGATCACCGGGGCTGGTTATTTTGCGGGCCTGTACTTCCACTCCCTCCCCACTCTAAATCCTCTCCTTCCACCGGTTGCCTGGGGTTGGGGAGTGCTCGGGTCCCGCCGGGTCGTGGCTCCGTATCTTACCCGCCTCGCGGGGTGCGGTGTCCTCTCAGGTGTTGCTGCACGCTGTGCGCTTTCCTGTGTATTCCGGTCTCTCTTTAGGAATAGTTGTATTTGCTGTATTTTCATAGATATATATAGTGTTGGGAGGAGATTTCTACGTCCTGCTTATGCCACCATCTTCCTGTAAGTCCTCATTACTTTTTAAAAAGCCTGTCTACCCCGTTCTGATGGTGCACATTCAGTGTAATGTTTGTGCACACAGATCATCTGAGATTTTTCTTTTTAGGTGTATTATTTAGAATGCTTTCAGTCGAAATTTTAAAGAAAGTACTGGCTGAGGCCAGTCTTTGTAGGCTGACTCATCTCATGACGTGACACTGGTATAGCCTGTAGTTAAGGGTTAGAATGTGAGCCGTTACCCAGAGCAGCTGCAGACATCAGTATACTCCCTATCGCCAGATGCGAATCTGGCCAAGGTTTTGTTTGATATCAGTAAATCAGTAGCTACCCCAGACATGATGATCTCCTTCTTGCCCCCAAGTGCGATTTAGTGGGGTCAGCTTCCACTCCACACCTGAGGGACCTGCTGGGGCAGCTGAGGTGTTCCCAGTAGCAGTCGGACCTTTGCTGGACCTGAGCCCAGCCACACATGACAACCGGCATTAATTCCTGTGAGCTTCTTCTTAGAGTTTTTCTAAGACGTCCCAGCATAAGTAAATCAGAAGAGCTGGGCTCTAGTTAACTGAGCAGACCCAGTAGGCAGATAGATACAAGTCGGTGCTCTGAGAGAAGCTCAGGTTCCATCAGCAAGCTGATTTATGACAGCCTCTTCCCGTCATCCTTCAAGCAGATTGGATGAAACAGAGGCTTGTTAAAAACAGGTAAAATAGAAAGGCTCTCCAGAATACTGTTGTGATGACTGGGTGGTATTAGCGGGCTGTTTGCACACCTCATTAACCCCCTGCTCTGATCCCAGAGATCATCATCAAGGGGCATTCGTGTGCTGCACAAACATACCTCTTAAAGTTTGAAGTGTAAGGTAACAATATGCCTACATAAACCCCATTAAATAACAGCACAACTCACAGACACAGAGAATGAGACAGGATGCCCTCAAAATGTCAACAAAATGTGAAAGCTGGAGAGCATATGGATTTGTTAACTTCTTTTGCACCCCAGATACAGCAGAAACCCGGGTGCCTGCAGACCAGGAACCTGAGGAAGATGGGGCTGATTTCCCCACAGGGTGCAGGAGAGCCCAGGAATTGGAGGCACTGGCTACCCCAGGGGGCAATGGGCCTCAAAAGGAAGATCCTTCCAAGCTTCTAAAATTAGTCACCGGACTCTATGGGTGCCCTGCCCCACTCGGTATAACCAAGTGACCTCACCCCCGTCTTCTGCAGCCCCTCTCCAGGGACATTAACCCAGAGGCTTTAGGTTTGGGCAGTCTGGCTCAGTTGAGGCCAGTAGTGAGATTTCCACATGGAAAATAGCAGCACTAAGTGAAAAGAACACAGCTTTCCCTCTGGGCAGGCTCTTCCCTCTCCACAGAGTACCTTTCCTCTGTCACCTGGAGAAGAGAGGGCATGGCACCCAGTACACAGGGAATCTGGTAGCACAGAGGCTCGGGATCCCCAGGATGATGAGGGGGGAATGGGACCTGCAAGAGGGAAGCCAACCAGATCAGACCAGAGTGGGAGAAGGGAGGACCCCAAGGAGGCTCCAGCAGCATCACTAAAAGAGAATGTGAAGTGCCCGACCAAATGGAGAGACTCCCAGTTCTGTAGAGACGAGCTAGAGATGGGCTCTTAGGAAATGAACTCAGCAGCACACCAGATGAGGTGATGAGTAACTGCAGGGAAAACCTGCAGTTCACAGAGAAGCGTGTGTAACATGGTACACACAGCTCAGAGATGAGTTACATCCACTGACTCACGGTACTGCAGCCACAGAGAACAGGGATGGACTGCCAAATTGTGACTGTGATACAATTTTAGTGGAAGGTTGAGGGTAGGAGAGGTGAGAGTGAGCCATCCGTGTGTGTGTCTGATGAGAGCTACATGCTCTTTTTGCAGAGTTCCGCCGTTAAAAGTCAATAGTTTATATTGAAAATAGAAAAACCAAAGAGGAATTGAAAGAGGTTTCCTCTGGGCAGGAAGAATCAGAGGTAAATCAGGGGATTATTATGTTCATTATATGCCATGTAGTAACTTTTGATTATGAAAATGATATGCATATTTCACCTTGATAAAGTTTTTTAAATGAACAGCAAGGAAAAGAGCATATATGGGTACATAGGAGACTGGAATTTCCAATGACTAGAATGGTTTGTGCATCTTAATTAACTTGAGCAATTTCAAATAACAGGCTTCTTTTTTCAAAATTACCTCTCCTCCAAGACACTGTATCCTCACAGTTATGGGATAAGGCCATGTGGCTGCTGGCAAAGTTTTGGTTGACACTGAGCATGGTGGTGAGAGACTGGTCCTCTTGGGAAGCAGTCCTTTGTTTTGAGATTGTCCTTGCTCCTTTTTTTTATAGAATGATGGTGATAATAGAGAGTGTTTTGTTTTGTTTTGTAAACTCATTTCCTTACTTGGCAAAATGAAAAATGCCATTCTATGTGGGTTCCCAAAACCTCTTTTGAAAATGTTCCTGTTTATGAAATCCAAAAGCTTGGTAGCCACTGGATTAGATTTAATTTGGCTGTATTGATTGTTTTGGATACAATCTGTTTCCATTTGGTCTGTCTTCATTGCTCTGTCTCATGTGTGGAAATGGCAGAGAACAAATGCCATGCCTGGTGCTCTCTAAAGGTCAGAGTCCCTCAGGGATCATTTTTTACAAGCCATTTATAAAAAGAACTCTGCGTGTTACCCAGCAAACAGTTTTTAAATTGTGTACATTAAGTTTACCATCATTTTCATAATAATTAGATATAAATGATCATTTTTCTCAGTATTTAAAAATACTGCATGTCATTTATAAAGTCACTTGGAATTTATTTTCTTTTCCTTAAGTTCTAAAATTATGAAGCATTCTTTGTTATGGTACATGCCTGCCACTTCCTAACTGGTAAGGCTGACCAGCAAGAGGGTGTAACTATATATTATGGCAAATACAATCCAGAATCATCTTTGATATTTTCAGAAGCATGGCTTAGCTATCCAAATCCAGGCAAGTTTTTGACAAATAAATTACTGTGCCAGAGGATTAGGATTTTAAAAATGAAAAGCAAACTCAGGAGATAACTATGAATGCAAAGAATTTGAAAAGCACGGTGCTTACACAGGTCAGAAAATAGTTGCATGTGCTAAAGAATACTTTGGGAGTTAACCTTTAACTCATGATGAAGAAGGTGGTCATTCATTAAGAACATAATTATATTAACTTTTCTCAAGCTGTCTAGCTCTGACGATTCCTATTAAGTCATATCTATGTAATGTTCAAGGAGATGAGTTTTTAATGCCCACATTGGTTTGAAGATGGGGGTCCTTTCAAATGTACATGGAAGTCTTTCCACCCATACTTCAATGAGAATACCTCTTCTATCTGGGATATGTATCCTCTCCCTAGGAGGATTTTTGATACAGTCATGGCAAGTCCACTTGGGAAAGGACAGAGAAGAAGGTGTAAAGTGTGAATAGAAACGTGGGCTCTGGGCTCGGCTAGTTCTAGTTTGAGTTCCAGTTTGGCCACTTAGCTCCATCTCCAAGGTAGGGTTGCCAGATTTAGCAAATAAAAATACAGAACATACAGTTAAATTTGAATTTCAGATAATAATAAACATAATATGTTTAACATAAATATGTCTCATGCAACATTTGAGGGCATTCTCAAGCTAAAAACAAAACTCATTGTTTATCTGAAGTTCCTGTGTAACTGGGCATCCTGCACTTGATTTGGCACCTACAAGCCGCAGCAGGTAACAAGTAACAGTCTGCCTGATCCCCAGCTTGGAGGCCAGAGAACAGGAGTGAGCCGTACTTACTTCACTGGTTGGTAGCAGAGGGTTACACTTAAGTCATGCACTAAAGTGCTCAGCTCAGAGCCCGCATTAAGGACACTGGATAACATCAGCTACATGGAGCGTGTACTTCACTTGTCAGACCCTGAGCCTGGCATTGCCTGAAACAGGGAGGATTCTGTAAAATGTGTCAGACGTTGAATCTCTGTGCCAAATGTGGAGATCCTTCCACAAGTAGCATACTGGTCCAAGTGGTCAGAGACTATGCACTCTCATCCTGCTCAAATTTGGAGAATTATATAGCAGAAGCTAGCTTGTGTGCCTGTAAGTGGAGACATGATGCAAAAGCCTAGGCATTTTAAAGGAAAAAAATTAAATCAAGGGAAAAATTAAGGTGGCTTTGGAATCAAACTGCCTATGATTCCTTTCTGAGACCTGCCACTTGATGACATGTTAGCTCTCTGCACCCCCACTCATCTGTAAAATGGGACTGATACCCACCCTGGGGGCAGGTCTTGGCACTTTAGTTACTCAGTAATGTTAGCTGTTGGCAAAATTTGTCCATATGTCAGACTGCCAGGTTGATTCAAAATAAGTAATTCTCCCCGCGCCCAGACTATCTGGTTTGTGGTATTGACTGGCTAAGAAGACTGGAACGGGTAGATCCAATGTTTAAATCCAGGTGTTCTGTAACGTCCAAGGAGGCAGAGTAGACTGCACATAGCAACAGTGGCGCCTTTTACTGAGGACCAGTGTTTTCTTGGATCCAAGGTGTCATCACGATCCTGCGAGGTGGTGGTACACTCTCTCTACAGAAGAAGAAATGAAAGGTCAGCGTTAGTGGTCTAACGTCCGGCAGCTGGCGGAAGGGGCAGGTTTAACTCAGGACCACAGATTGCAGCCTGTTGTCCTTTCCCCACGTCGCAGCCTGGCATCCTCGTCACTGAGGTTCTCCTCTTCTCAGCAGGTGCTTTTAGAACACAAGTTGTGGTCAGGGCAGTGCCTGAGGCATTGTGGGCGGGCAGCACTGGCTTCACCGCGTGCGAGGTTCAGACCGGCATCACCAGGAAGTTTGAGTGCGCGCCTGGGCATGGAGCGTGCGTGCAGAGGGCGCAAGGCGGGCAGCCAGTCCTGCGCGAGGCAGGGGCCCTCAGTGCCTTTCCCCTCCCCGCCACTTTCGGGCGCGGGAGCAGGTGCACACGCACGCACGGTCCTCTCTCCTACAACGTGGAGACACAGCAGGCACACTGTTTGGCACCTCTTTTCTTTAAACAATGTATTCTAATATATCTACCTCATTTTTACCTTAAATGACTTGAAATACTAATGGATAGCCAGTATCTCTGGTGCTACTGTTGAAGCTGTCTTAGCCAATTTTTTAATTTGTGCTTGAGGTGTGTGAAAGTGGGCCACGAGCCTAACACATCCCCAGAATGCCTGGCCAGGTCACGCCGTCGGTCACCCAGATACCTAGGTCACCATTTCACTATTCTATCCACAGTGCACAAGGGTCCCCTTTTCTCCACATCCTCACCAGCATTTGTCATCTCGTCTTTTTTTTATCATGGCCATTGTAACAGGTGTGAGGGGGTATCTCATTGTGGTTTGATTTGCATTTCCCTGATGATTAATGATGTTGAACATCTTTTCATGTGTTTCTTGCCACCATATGTCTTTCAGGAAAAATGTCCATTCAGATCATCCTTGGAAAAGTGTCTTCAGATTCTCCCATTTTTTAGTCAGATCATTTGGTTGTTTGCTATTGAGTTGTGTGAATTTTATGCATTTTGGATATTTGCACTTACCAGATGTATGATTTGTATGTGCTCCCATTTAGCAGGTCGCCTTTTGCTGCTGGTGTCCTTGCTGTACAGAAGCTTTGTAGTGTGATGTGGCCCCATTGCTTCCTTTTGCTTTTGTTGCCTCTGCTTTTGTTATCAAATCCAAAAAAACCCCCAAGACTGATGTCAAGGAGCTCACTCCTATGTTTTCTTCTAGGAGTTTTTTTAAGGCTTTGGGTCATATCTTCAACTCTTTAATCCATTTTGAATTAAAATTTGTGTATGGCATAAGATAGTGTCCAGTTCCATTCTTTTGTATGTGCTGTCCAGTTTTCCCAACACCATCTATTGACGAGGTGGTCCTCTCCCCATTGTATATTCTTGGTTCCTTTGTTGTTAAATTTATTGATGATGTATGTATGGGTTTATTTCTAGGTTCTCTACTACATTGATTTATGTGTCTGTTTTTTTTTTTTTTTGCCAATACCATGCTGTTTGATTCCAGTAGGTTTGCATTATAGTTTTAAATTAGGGAGAGAGATGCCTCCAGCTTTGTTCTTCTTGGCTCCTTGGGATCTTTTGTGCTTCCTAACAAATTTTAGGATTTTTTTTTTTAATTCTGTGCAAAATGCCATTAGGATTGGTTCTTTTTTTTTTTTTTTAATCTGTAGGTTGCTTTGGATACTATGAATATCTTAACAATATTCAATCCTTAGGCATGGAATATCTTTCTATTTATTTGTATCTTCTTCAGTTTCTTCCATTAATATCTTATAGTTTTAAGTGTACCAATAGTTTGTTATTGACTTATAGAAATACAACTGATTTTTGTGTATTGATTTTGTATCCTGCAAATTTACTGTGTTCTTTTATTCTAACAGTTTTTTGGTGGAGTCTTTAGTATCTTCTGTGTATAATATGTCATCTGCAATTAGTGACACTTTTACTTTTTCCTTTCCAATTTGGATGCCTTTTATTTCTTTTTTTTTACCTAATTGCTCTGGCTAGGACTTTTAATACTATGTTGAATAAGAGTGGCCATCTTTCTCTTGTTCCTGATCTTAGAGGAAAAGCTTCCAGCTTCTCACTGTTGAGTGTGATGTTGGCTGTGATATGCATTTATTATGTTGAGTGATATGCTGTGGTTTTAACAAGAGGGAAAAAATTCTTTTTAGTTAAAATTTTTGCTCAACAAGGAACTTAGTACAAATACCAAATCATTGTATTGTATACCTAAAAGTAATATAATGTTATATGTCAATTATACCTCAATTTAACAGAAGGAACTTAGTGGTAATTTAGTATTTACAGTATTGCTTGGATTTAGAATAATGTTATTTGTACTAGCATATTTAAGAAGCTTTCCAAACAACAACCAGTCAAATGGAGGGCAACTGTAAGGTGTAGAAAGGGCACTCTAGGAGGAATGTGCTTTGTATACATTCTCGTGACACCTCGTTGACCAAGTCTACCTTCAAAATGAATGAATGAATGAATCATTCAATAAGTATGCACGTAATTAGTGAAAGTTTGGAGTATTGCATTAGTACAAATGATAATTAGAAATTGTATTTTTATTTGCTTTCAAGTTTGTTTTGGCATACCTCCAGAGCTGCCCCCCAGGGCTTTTGGGAGATGTGCCTGTTTAACCTTATCCTGGACTGCAGTTTTTTCCTTGGTAATAATGAAGGAGTAGTGGTTCCCATTTTAGTTCATACAGATACATTTGTCCACAGGCAGTCAGACAAGCTTCCTGTACCATTCCTCCCCCTTAGGGAACCAGATCTCAACCTCTCCCTCTCTCTCCCCATTTACCCTTTTCATTCTTGTTCATATGTAATTCAAACAAATTGATCGATCAGTTTATAAGAGTCATGCCTGGGATTTGGGAGCAGGTAGTGATGATACTAATAAATAGCCATGGCAAGAAAATTAGTGGGGAGGAATGAGGAAAGGGAGGAGGAACTGAGGAAGTTTGGGAGTTTAACCAGGTGATTTCTGAGATCTTTTCCAAGTAGAATCAGAGAATGGTAGATTTGGAAGGGGCCAAAAAAGAGCCTCATGCAACCCTATCATATTGCATATTTAGAAAATGAAAGCCAGGTAAATGAAATGATTTGTCTTAAAAGGCCACATAAGTGACCCTCCCCCCCATTCTTACATCCTGAGATTGGATCTGTTCTATTAAATTTTTCTCTTAAGAAAATACCTGAAATATAATGTCAAATATTAGATATGTATGTAGAGGTGTCTTGCACATTGTAAGTGAAGTAAAAAGTTGGTTGATTCTGTTAACTGACTGATTTCTCCATTAGGCAAAGGTCAGGCAGGTGAGCAGAACACTGTTAATTTACGGTGTTTGTTATTTACAAACACTGTTTGTCCTTCCACAAAAGGCCCCTTAAGGCAGAGCAGACTCATCTGCGTCCAGCATAATGCCCCTCTAGGCTATTGAATGTACTTGAAAATGTTTATGCCATGAATTATACGTATTCATTATACTTCAGATCCCTTTCAATAAGGTGAGGCCTTTAAGTTAATTTTGTAGTATCTGTAAGGGTCGGGGCTGGACATCTGCTCAGTGGGGCCAGGACTTAATGGTCAGGCATTTCTGCCGTTGCCTGCTGGGCTTCCAAGCTCACCACAGCACAAGGTTCAGAGAATTGTCCCAGATGAAGATTTTGACTCTGTTTACATGGTGACTGGATCTAAAAAATAGATCTGACTACAGATGTGGGAAAAAAACCAAACTCAAAATAAGATACTCTTTCTTGAGCATGCTGCTGTCACCCTGCCTGAGGGCTAAGGAGATGAACGTCTGCAGGGCTGCTCGGGAAGGTGTGTTCTCCAGTATAATAATGTTCTTCAGACTCTGATGCATGGAAACTGTCCAGAGGGATAGGTAGCTTAAAGAAAATCAGTTTCCAGAAATTCATCTTCAGTATGTACTTTTCCCTAAAATGGATCTACTCTTGTGGTCAAACTCTACTGTTTATCCTTTTTTGCCTCTGCTTAGCAATTGCCCTCAACCACTTAAAAAAAAAAAGGGTCCAAAATCACCCATAATCTTATTTGATACATTGCACAGGTGTAAGAACCTCCAGGGTTGTAGGACATATAAAGAGTCAATTCTAAATACTGGTTCTAGGGAAGCCTCCTGTAATGATACAGTAATGCA
>JAQQAC010008525.1:600262-615573 GCA_029783875.1 Phataginus tricuspis | reverse complement strand
TTTTTCAATTTTATTTAAAGGCAAAGAGAAGGAAGTACAAGTTGAGGATCATTGCTCTAAGATACTGAGTTTTTCTAACCAATCTGAAAATCATTTGGTAACAGCTTTATCATTAATTTTTAACTAATGTCTTTTCCAAACACTGTCTTTGATAACACTTCCAGAGTGGTGCATATTTAATTCTATACTTAAAAGTCTACTTCATCTGAGTATCTGCGTGAAGCAGCATTGCACTTAAGAAGATAACCATGGTGGGTGTCCTGATTCTTCCTGGGACACATTTCACTGTGGTCACTGTCCGTCTTACTAAAGGAGATCAGAAGCTATCCAGTTTATCCTCCACACTTTTCATAATAATTCAAGGAGCACAGAGGAAGAAATTATGGGAATTCAGAGATGATTGAACTAAAATACATGGATTTAATAGATTGCAAAATGTGCCTTTGGAGAAAAAGTGAGAAACTCATGGTTACACAATGCATGGTAATGGGGGAAAACTTCAGAAAACCACGCGTGGGCTGTCATATCACTGCTCAGCCTTGAATAACATTGCATTTTATCATCTTGATGAAAAGCAATCAAAAGTGAGGAACAAAGACTTAAAAGTAAATTTAGACCAAGATACCTTGATATCTGTAATTTAAGCAATTTCCTTTCTCATTCTTAAAATTGGAAGAATCGTTCTGTCCTGTTTAGTCTCAGTGCAGGTGTTTGTTGTCTAGCTCCTGGGTTGAGCTGCCGGAGTTTCGTTTAGACAAAAGATTGGTAAAATCACTTGCAGAGCAGTGATTTTGAACCAAGGGTATGTATCAGACGCACGTGCGGAGCTTTTGGAAATACTTATGTATAGGTTTCTCGTCTGGAAATCAGTAGATTCAGTAGAACTGGGATGGACCTCAATAATCAATTTTAATTACTTCACTGATTCCCTCCCCATGGTGTATGTCATCCTCAGACCGTCCAGTTGAAACCGCTCTGGGAGAAGACTACGTTGCTTAGGGTCTCTCTGGAAATATTTCTGAAAATCATTCTTTATTCAGATATCTTCCATTTATTCCTGTGCCTTAGTCTCCTAGGACTTCTGTAACAAGTTTACCAAAAATGAGGTATCTTAAAACAACAGGAATTTATTCTCACAGTTTTGGAGCCCAGAAGGCTTGAAATCAAGGTCACATGTCTACACGCCCTCTGGAGGGTCTGTGGAGAACCTGTTCCTGCCTCTCCCACCCTATGGTGGCTGCCAGCATTCCCTGGCCTGCGTCTGTACCACTCCAGTTCCTATATCCATATGTACATCGTTTTCTTTATCTTTCTCTGATGTCCCTCTGCCACCTTCTTACACAGACACCACCCAGCCCAGATAGTCTCCCCATCTCAAGATCACTAATTTAATCACATTGGCAAACTTTCTGCTATATACAGAAACATTTACAGGTTCCACGGGGATTAGGACCTGGGCATCTTTTGAGGGTCCATCATTCAGCTTGTGGCAGTGGATCATCACCTCACTGCACATCTCCCACGTGGGCTGCTGCAACCCATGAAGGCTGATGTGAGACCTTGCCCCACTCACCAACAGCTGCTGCGCCATGGCCTCAGGCAGGGCAGCTCTCCGTGGCCATGTTCACCCATAAACCTTGCTCTCTTGGATCAAGGTCAGATAACCCCTCACATAGCTAGAGATAAATTATTTTCCTGAGCTGTGGCTACAACTCCAGCCAGATACGTCTGGTAGTTTTGGGTCAGGGCAGCAGGCCCGTCACCCTCCAGCAGGGCATTTCGAACATGTGTCCCAGCAACCGTGGCTCTTGTTTAATGCTCGTCTTTTCAGAATAAAATGTTACAGTGGCCAACATTTCAAAATCTATTCTAAGAGCGGCACAGCCATGTTGCTACCTTTTCACATGGTCTGTGGCTTCAGGCAGGCACGCACAGTGCTGCACAGGTGGGTTTAAGAGGTGAGAATGTGCGTAGCTGGAGCTAGCTGGGAGGAGTGAGTGTCAGTTGAATGTCATCACTTGATTTCTGAGAGGAATATGATTTTTGAGTCAAAGTTTGTGAAAACCAGCTGCAGGACCTTGAGAGAAATTAATTAAGATTGGGTTTCATTTTCCTTCTCTATGAATGGAAGAATTTCTTGATCTGTAAGGCCCCTTTCAGCTGTGAAATTATATTTTGTTGTTTCTTGAGTGGAAATTAGTTTCAACAATTTGTCCTAAAAACATTATTACTCAAGAGTCTTGTTCTTACACTATTAGTAGGCAGGAATAAGATTGGTGATACAAATGATTTTAATCTGGAGCTTTTGTGGCTGTGTGGAAGGAATATAAACGTATTTTGAATGAAACAGTAGTTTGAAGAATTCTGGCAGTCCTAGGATTCTGACTTGGGTAAGCCTTATGTCTGCATAAACTACCTATCCTTGGGTTTATGAGCAGTGATTGTGTAATCAAAAACTTAAATATTTCGTACTGATCCAGCTCACCAAACTGAGGATACACTGACTATGAGGTCTTCACGCCCTAGTTCCTCTTCACTGAGTTTGTGGGGCTCGGGGAGCATCCAGGTGCAGCTGACATGCAGGACTGAAGTTCATGGCTAGGCTGAAGATAAACCCTTAGGTTCACCCCCATGTGAGTGATAAGGTGAGGATGTGAGCAGTGAGAAGGGCCTTCCAAGGAGCTAGGGGAGACTCAGGAGACTGTACTCACAGAAACTGAGGAGGGTGTTTGGGTGTTCAGTGCTGCTGAAAGGCAAAGAGATGCAGGAACCCTGAAAAGTGCCTGGACTTAGTGTGAAGGAAACTGAGGAACTGGTTTGATGGTTTTAATGAAGGAACGGGGTGCAGGCTGGATTGCCTGAGTTGCAAGGATCAAGCAGAGATAAGACTTGCAGAAACTCCTCTCAGAAACTCAGCTAAAACAGGGGCTGAGGAGCAAAGGGTGGTAACCAACTTGTAGAAGTGGGGTTGGGAGAGACTCACACACAGTTGAAAGCTGAACGAAAGGGAGGTGTGACCTCAGAAAGGGCAGGCGTTGGGCCAGTGTTAGAGGCTTAGCCCAGCAGAGCTGGGGCGCCCCTGCCCTTACCACCAGGAAGGAGAAAAGGCGTGCAGGCACATTTTAGGAAGGATGGCAGACAGCTAAAGTAGGCTCACGAGTGAGGGCTGTGCTGAAGTTTGAGGTACTGTTAGCGGCACTTCTTGGTCCATTGTTTGTTTTTCTCTATTAGTGCTGACTTAGTCACATTAACCGGGGAGGCTCTGACGCTCAAGAGGGTCACACCGAGGCGAGCCACTGTATCCCCCTCTTTAGGGCCCAGGCCCGGGTCTCAGGATGGGCCCAGTCGGTCGCCCTGCCCGCAGCCGCGTGGAGGCGCCCATGAGGGAGGCTGGGTGCCTAAGCCACACCCACTGGAGGCTTTCAGACTGGAGCTGGGAAGAAAAACTTTGCTTTCTCCTGTGGAGAGACACAGAGGTGTAAGCGGGTGTTTATCGTGTAGTAAAGAAACAGGGAGTTGGGGGTTGGGGCAGAGAGAGGAGAAGAGAGTTTAAACTCCTGTGTCCCTGAGGCTGGTTCCATCTGTACCTACTTATGATGCGGCTCTATGACCTGTTAGGCTTCTTTACCCTTAAGGTCCTTAGAGTTTAGGTGATCGATAAGGTAAAGAAAACCTTACCTAATATATGGGATATAAATGTGGAGAAGTCAGAGTAGCAATGTCAAAAGCTACAATGTTCCTTTTCAGGTAGGACAGCCAGGCAGTGGGACGAAAGTTAGGGATATTCGCAAGGCTGGCCAAGGTGACAGGGCCTGGGGTCCAGGCCGCACAGGCAAGGAAGTGGTGACGGTCGGGCTGGAGAGAAACAGGGCCGAGGGAATCCAATCCCTGACTAAGCCAAGAAGGTCAGAGAACAGGCTGTTGTCATGAAGGGTATGTGAGTATTGGATGTACTTACAAAGCAAATTTTCCTTTTTCTAAGAAACATAATAGATCACATAAAGCACTGAAAAGATTCAAGAAAACCCCTTGGTGATTGTGTGATTGAACAGAGCCAGCATGACATCTCCCTTTTAGATTTCTGGTATTATAAACACACACTGGGAGGACTTGGCCTGCAGAGTAGCATGTTTGTTAAATTTTACAAGATACTTTGTATTAGATTGTTGATTAACAAAAATTTTTTTAATTGGACTTCAGTATCTCTTTAAGCAAAATGGGCAAACTTTTTGAAAAAGTTTGTTCTAGGGCAGAATAGAATGTACTGGAATTTTTTTAGGTGCATAGATATCATCTTCAACAGTCTACTTTTATGAACGATTTTTTTATCATTACTGCATTGTTAAATTACTCTGGGTAGTATTGAGTATGATAATGTATAACCTTTAATGATCCATCTCTTCAGTTGCAGTTCCCAGCCTGCTATTACATGTGGGTTCAAAATGGCTCATACAAGTGATAGAATCCACTGAAAAGGCATTTATCCAGCAAGAGTCTCCTGAGGCCTGAGTTAGACATCTGCTGTCTGCACTTCTGTAAGTGCAGCCTCCTGAGACATTAGCAAAACACTAGGCTGTTGTAGTTCTACAGTAAATTTGAGTTCTTCAAAGAGAATGCACAGTTTACAGCACGCTCTTTCTGTCTCGGTTTGCCGTCACTTAATTTGATTTTCCATCATTTTTGTATTTGAGGGCACATTCTACCATGATAGGATGAAATGTGTCCTAATTTTTATTGGCTCCCATAATTATCCACTGGTTATATTGACGTGTAGCCACCCTAAAGAACTCCAAAGAGTCTGTCACAATACTAAGGGTACATGTATTGAATCTTAAATAATATAAAATCTGCAACTATAATGCATCTGTACAGAATTTGAAACTGTTTGCTGAAAGGGGCCACTCCTGGCGTGCAGGCTTTCAGTTCCATGCGTGGTTACAGGCCATGTTCCTCTGACTGGGATGAGACACGTGGAAAGGCAGAAGGTGGGAAGACGACCAGGTTTCTGCCTGTGCTCTGCTGTGCTTCCTGGGACAGCTTCTGAACCTGGTATTTCCTTCTTGGACAGATGGCATCTGCCCTGCTTTTCCGTCTCAAAGTGGATGAAGTCTCTGCCAATCTACTAGGTCCACGCCCTCCTTTGAAGAAATGTCCCAATATCACCCGTTATGCACCTAGTTCACCTTTTCTACAGTATAATTTGTTGTGATTTTATATCTAAGAGGTGCATTCGTTTTCTTTATAACATCTTACTCGAAATTAACAAAATGGGAATGTGAGGTAGCATTTCCCGGGGAGCTGTCACAGTCCGACAGTGGGTTACACAGAGTCTATACGTAATGCCAGAGCTGCAGAATCGGGCGCAGCCTAATGCTGACGTTGATTGTCACCAAGGCTGTAAAGAAGCTTGTGTCTCCCCCCACCACCTTGCACCTACCAGTGTAACACCACAAACTTACGGTATGGTTGTGAAGCTGCACTGATAAAAGCTGCTGAAGTCATTGGCATAGAAATGAAAAGTATCCTAAGGTGGTTTGGCGTGACCTGGCTTCCACCCCCCTTCCGTGTATCTTGCGCATGTATATTGAGTTGTTATGAAAACAGTTATATTTATTCCATTAATGAAAAGGTATGAATACCCCAGACTAGTGAAACTCGAAGACTGTATTTTGAATAAGAAAATAGAGTATGTGGTCTAGTTCTAATCATAGCCTAATGTTTTGCTATGGTAAAACGTAATAGACTGTTGTTGTGTCTTACTTACAAAATACATTTTTAGCTTGAGAAAAGTGCTTCCTAGACCGCTGCTTACCCCATGCTCATTTGCGTCCCCTGGTCTTCCTCCCTCTGCAGCGCCCTGGGTGGCCAACAGGGCCTGGGGAACTGCTTGCTGACACTCACTCAGGACTCTCAGCTTTGGTCATTCACTGAATCCAAAATGCAGAACAGAATGAAAGAATAATTCCAACTTTTCTCTCTTTACAGGCTCTGTACAACTCAATCAAGAATGAGAAGCTTGAATGGGCCATGTAAGTATGCTGTGTGTCAGCATTTTAATAAACGAACGACGTGCCCTTTCCTTCCTGTCTTTCTCTGTGCCTCAGAGGTGGTCCTGGAGAAGGATTAAATATGACAGCCAGTTCTCACTTTACACTGGCATCTTACCTGCCTTGTGTAAAACCGAAGTAAACCCCAAGTGTCCTGTGTCTTTTTCATGGTGTCCATCATGCTCCTATTCTGCTTTTGATCTGGTGCTAACGCTGGAGGCAATTAATTATCTTTTAATGTAACCTTTAAAAAATAGTATTCCACAAGAAAATCTGATAAAATCACATGCATGCCAAAACCCCGTACAGATGATTTTGGTACCATACACTTATTTTAACTCTCTCCTTCCTGTTATCATAAACCTAAGTTTTCTGATCTTAGTTCCAATGACACTGATTAAACCAGGATATTGATAGGTGAGCTAGAAAAATGGAGGATTAAATACAGCTAAAAAATTTTTTTGAACTGCAGAACTTTGAGGAACTTACACAATGCCAATGTATGTTGTCAATCTCCAAGAGAGGAATAGAATTAGCACTGTTTCCTGAACCTATTTGAGAGTGAAATGTAATGTTTCAATACATACTTTGGGAAATATTGTCACAGATAAATTATATCTAATTCGATGTAGACCCACAATATCCCTCTTGTTAAATTTTTACTGATTAATGCAGCAGTTAAGAATTTAATTTTTTTAACTGTTAGGGAATAATGTTTACTAAATCTTTAACAAGTTTCAAGAAGTTATGTCAAAATGCTTTAAAATTAGAACTACATGTGAAATTCATTTTTGATTTTCCCTGATATTAGACATTCATAAGTATTTCTTACCATGTGACCTGATATGGCAATCTGCAGTGAACCTAGGTCTACAGGATCATATCTTGGGGGTTAAGTCTTTTGCATGTTCATCTGCATGTTGGAGAAAGGTGGTTTAGCAATGGACTGCATCTCACATACAATAAGCTCGAATGAATAGAAAGTGTCAGCACCACTTGAATTATTTCAACTCACTGTAAGGTCACATGAAACTGTTTTAAGTTAGGGATTCAGAGTTTAAGCTGAGACTGAATTTTTGGCCAAGCGTATGTGACGACTTATGTGTCCATATCTGTAAACACCAGGACACTCGCTTAAAGACAGTGTGTCATTTCACAGCAAGCTAGGTAAGATCAATAAGAATTCATGGTCTGAGATCCAAATTTCTGGCCTAATCTCTAATGAATAGAAATGCATTACAGAAATTTCATAAATTATACAATCTTGCTGAAATGAAAGATTAGAGCCATATCCTGACCTAGACAGAATATCTACAGAAAATTACTAAAAATGAAATAATTACAAATATATTCATGCTTGGAAAGAGAATATTTTGAGGGTTCTCTATTAAGTTATTTTTTTGAAAAACCGAAGGAATATCATCCTGAATATCTGTTTTGTAATCTAGATTTTTAATATATTGAATTTCTTACAGTAGGTTTTATTTCTGTTTATGTGTAGTGGCAGTTGGGCACAAGAAAGCTTTATGTCGGGCCTCCCCTGTGGGTGGGTGGGAGTTCCGCAGGAACTGGGTTCCCCTGGTGCCTCTTTCCAAGGCGACAGAGTGTCAAGTTCAGGAGCCCAGGTTCCAGAATCAGATGGCTGTGGGTTTGAATTCCAGCCCTGCTGTGTGCTAGCTGGGCCCCAGCCATGGTAACCTCCAGGCCTCAGTGTCTATCTGTGTCTGATGAGCGATTCCTGAGCTTCTTGAAGCCCTCAGGTGACACTGACAAATGCTCTAAGACACTACACTTAAAGCACATTCTCTCTCAAATGGTGACTGATACTGTGGCTTGTAAAGTTCTCATTTCTATCATACTTGCCATTTTCCTTTTTTTCTCTCCCGTTTATGTGCTTTCATATCCACATTTATTCTTTACCGCTCACCTTGGATAAGGCAAAAAGTAGTTTCTCATATACTTAATGTTCCTCCCCAAAAAAGAAAAGGATTGGATGAAGTGACCTTAATTGTCCTATCAGGTTTACTATGCTGTGCATTTTTTTTATAATTTATTTTGGTATCATTAATCTACAATTACATGTGCCATACCATGGTGATTAAACTACTCCCTTCATCAGGTCCCCCCCACCAACCCCATTACAGTCACTGTCCATCAGCATAGTGAGATGCTATAGAATCACTACTTGTCTTCTCTGAGGTGTACAGCCCTCCCCATGCCCCCCCAACATTACTTCTTCTAATCGTAATGCCCCTTTTACCCCCTTGTCCCTCCCTTCCCACCCATTTTCCCCAGTCCCTTTCCCTTTGGTAACTATTAGTCTGTTCTTGGGTTCTGTGAGTCTCCTGCTGTTTTGTTCCTTCAGTTTTTTTTTTCTTTGTTCCTATACTCCACATATGAGTGAAATCATTTGATACTTGTCTTTTTCGGCTTGGCTTATTTCACTGAGCATAATACCCTCTAGCTCCATCCATGTTGCAAATGGTAGGATTTGTTTTCTTCTTGTGGCTGAATAATATTCCATTGTGTATATGTACCACATCTTCTTTATCCATTCATCTACTGATGGACACTTAGGTTGCTTCCATTTCTTCGCTATTGTAAATAGTGCTGTGATAAACGTAGGGGTGCATCTGTCTTTTTGAAACTGGGCTGGTGCATTATTAGGGTAAATTCCTAGGAGTGAGATTCCTGGGTCAAATGGTATTTCTATTTTGAGTTTTTTGAGGAACCTCCATACTGCTTTCCACAATGGGTGAATATATGAATGCATTCCTACCAGCAGTGTAAGAGGGTTCCCTTTTCTCCACATCCTCGCCAACATTTGTTGTTGTTTGTGTTTTGGATGTTGGCCATCCTCACTGGTGTGAGGTGATATCTCCTTGTGGTTTTAATCTGCATTTCTCTGATGATTAGCGAAGTGGAGCATCTTTTCATGTGTCTGTTGGCCATCTGAATTTTCTTCTTTAGAGAAGTGTCTATTCATGTCCTCTGCCCATTTCTTAATTGGATTATTTGCTTTCTGTTTGTTAAGGTGCTTGAGTTCTTTATATATTTTGGATGTCAACCCCTTATCAGATACATCATTTATGAATATATTTTCCCATACTGTAGGATGTCTTTTTGTTCTACTGATGGTATCCTTTGCTGTACAGAAGCTTTTCAGCTTGACATAGTCCCACTTGTTCATTTTTGCTTTTGTTTCCCTTGCCTGGGGGGATATGTTCATGAAGAAGTCACTCATGTTTATGTCCAAGAGATTTTTGTCTATGATTTTTTCTAAGAGTTTTATGGTTTCATGACTTAGATTCAGGTCTTTGATCCACCTTGAGTTTGCCTTTGTGCATGGGGCTAGACAGTAGTCCAGTTTCGTTCTCTTACATGTAGCTGTCCAGTTTTTCCAACACCAGCTGCTGAAGAGGCTGTCATCTCCCCATTGTATATCCAAGGCTTCTTTATCAAATATTAATTGACTGTAAATGTTTGGGTTAATGTTCGGATTTTCTACTCTGTTCCACTGGTCTGTGGGTCTGTTTTTGTGCCAGTACCTAATTGTCTTGATTACTGTGGCTTTGTAGTAGAGCTTGAAGTCAGGGAGCATAATTCCCCCTGTTTGATTCCTCCTTCTCAGGATTCCTTTGGCTATTCGGGGTCTTTTGTGGTTCCATATGAATTTTAGAATTATTTGTTCCAGTTCATTGAAGAAAGCTGTTGGTAGTTTGATATTGATTGTGTTGAATCTGTAGATTGCTTTAGGTAGTATAGCCATTTTGACAATATTTATTCTTCCTAGCCAAGAGCATGGGATGCATTTCCATTTGTTAGTGTCCTCTTTAATTTCTCTTAGGAGTGTCTTGTAGTTTCCAGAGTATAGGTCTTTCACTTCCTTCGTTAGGTTTATTCCTAGGTATTTTATTCTTTTAGATGCAGTTGTGAATGGAATTGTTTTTCTGATTTCTCTTTCTGTTAGTTCATCGTTAGTGTATAGGAAAGCAACAGATTTCTGTGTGTTAATGTTGTATCCTGCAACTTTGCTGAATTCAAATATTAGTTCTAGTAGTTTTGGAGTGGAGTCTTTAGGATTTTTTATGTACAGTATCATGTCATCTGAAAATAGTGACAATTTGACTTCTTCTTTACCAATCTGGATGCCTTGTATTTCTTTGTTTTGTCTGATTGCCATGGCTAGGACCTCCAGTACTATGTTGAATAACAGTGGAGAGAGTGGGCATCCCTGTCTTGTTCCCAATCTTAGATGAAAAGCTTTTAGCTTCTCACTGTTAAGTATGATGTTAGCTGTGGGTTTGTCATATATAGCCTTTATGATGTTGAGGTACTTGCCGTCTATACCCATTTTGTTGAGAGTTTTAATCATGAATGGATGCTGAATTTTGTCAAATGCTTTTTCAGCATCTATGGGATGGTCATGTGGTTTTTGTTCTTCTTTTTATTGATGTGGTGGATGATGTTGATGGATTTTCGAATGTTGTACCATCCTTGCATCCCTGGGATGAATCCCACTTGATCATGGTGTATGATCCTCTTGATGTATTTTTGAATTCGGTTTGCTAATATTTTGTTGAGTATTTTTGCATCTATGTTCATCAGGGATATTGGTCTGTACTTTTCTTTTTTGGTGAAGTCTTTGCCCGGTTTTGGTATTAGAGTGATGGTGGCTTCATAGAATGAGTTTGGAAGTATTCCCTCCTCTTCTATTTTTTGGAAAACTTTAAGGAGAATGGGTGTTATTTCTTCTCTATATGTCTGGTAGAATTCAGAGGTGAATCCACCAGGTCCAGGGGTTTTGTTCTTGGGTAGTTTTTTGATTAACGCTTCAATTTCGTTGTTGGTGATTGGTCTGTTTAGTTTTTCTGTTTCTTGCTTTGTCAGTCTTGAAAGGTTATATTTTTCTAAGAAGTTGTATATTTCTTCTAGGTTTTCCAGGTTGTTAGCATATAGATTCTCTTAATATTCTCTTATAATTCTTTGTATTTCTGTGAGGTCTGTCATTATTTTCCTTTCTCATTTCTGATTCTGTTTATGTGTGTAGATTCTCTTTTTCTCTTAATGAGTCTGGCTAGGGGTTTATCCATTTTGTTTATGTTTTCAAAGAACCAGCTCTTGGTTTCATTGATTTTTTCTATTGTTTTATTCTTCTCAATTTTATTTATTTCTTCTCTGATCTTTATTATGTCCCTCCTTCTGGTGACTTTGGGCCTCATTTGTTCTTCTTTTTCCTATTTTAGTAATTGTGTCTTTAGACTGTTCATTTGGGAATGTTCTTCCTTCTTTAAATAGGCCTGGATTGCAATATACTTTCCTCTTAGAACTGCCTTCGCTGTGTCCCACAGAAGTTGTGGCTTTGTGTTGTTGTTGTCATTAGTCTCCATATATTCTTTGATTTCTGTTTTGATTTGGTCATTAACCCATTGATTAATTAGGAGAATGTTGTTAAGTCTCCATGTATTTGTGAGCCTTTCTGATTTCTTTCTAAAATTTATTTCTAGTTTTCTACCTTTGTGATCTGAGATATTGGTTGGTAGGATTTCAATATTTTTTAATTTACTGAGGTTCTTTTTGTGGCCTACTATGTGGTCTATTCTGGAAAATGTTCCGTGTGCACTTGAGAAGAATGTGTATCCTGTGGCTTTTGGGTGCAGATTTCTATAGATATCTGTTAGGTCCATCTGTTCTAGTGTGTTGTGCAGTGCCTTTGTGTCTTTACTTATTCTCTGTCTGGTTGATCTGTCCTGTGGAGTGAGTGGTGTGTTGAAGTCTCCAAAAATGAATGCATTGCTGTCTATTTCCTCCTTCAATTCTGGTAGTATTTGTTTCACATATGCTGGTGCTCCTGTGTTGGTGCATATATATTTATAATGGTTATATCTTCTTGTTGGACTGATCCCTTTATCATTATGTAATGTCCTTCTTTATCTCTTGCTACTTTCTTCGCTTTGAAGTCTATATTGTGTGATACAAGTACTGCGACACCTTCTTTTTTCTCTTTGTTGTTTGCATGAAATATCTTTTTCCATCCCTCACTTTTAGTCTGTGTATATCTTTGGGTTTGAGGTGAGTCTCTTGTAAGCAGCATATAGACGGGTCCTGCTTTTTTATCCACTCTGTAACTCTGTGTCTTTTGATTGGTGCATTCAGTCCATTTACATTTAGGGTGATTTTTGATAGATATGTACTTATTGCCATTGCTGGCTTTAGATTCGTGATTACCAAAGGTTCAAGGGTTGCTTCTTTAGTATCTAAGAATGTAACTTAACTTTCTTGTTAAGTTATTGTGAACGCCTTCTGATGTTTCTTTATATCTCCCTTCCTATTCTTCCTCCTCCTTTCTTTATATATTAGGTCTTTTATTCTTTGCCTTTAGTTAGTTTTTGGACAGTCTGCTTTCTTTGCTATGATTGTATTTTCTCTGGTGACATCTTTTTAGCCTTAGTGGTGCTTCCCTCTAGTGCAGTCCGTTTAAGATATCCTGTAGTGGTGGATTATGAGAGGCAAGCTCTGTCAACTTTCATTTGTCTGGAAATTGTTTAATCCCTGCAGCATATTTAAATGATAATCGTGCTGGATACAATATTCTTGGTTTGAGGCCCTTCTGTTTCATTACGTTAAATATATCATGCCATTCTCTTCTGGCCTGTAAGGTTTCTGTTGAGACGTCTGATGATGGTCTGATGGGTTTTCCTTTGTAGGTGATCTTTTTTCTCTCTCTAGCTGCCTTTAAAACTCTGTCTTTATCTTTGATCTTTGCCATTTTAATTATTATGTGTCTTGGTGTTGTCTTCCTTGGGTCCCTTGTGTTGGGAGATCTGTGGGCTTCCGTGGACTACGAGACTATTTCCTTCTCCAGCGTGGGAATGTTTTCAGCAATTATTTCTTCAAAGACACTTTCTATCCCTTTTTCTCTCTCTTCTTCCTCTGGTACTCCTATAATGCAAATATTGTTCCGTTTGGATTGGTCACACAGTTCTCTTAATATTCTTTTATTCCTAGAGATCCTTTTATCTCTCTCTACCTCAGCTTCTCTGTATTCCTGTTCTCTGATTTCTATTCCATTAACAGTCTCTTGCATCTCATCCAGTCTGCTGTTAAGCCCGTCGATGGCTTGTCTGATTTCTGCATAGTCTTTCCTCACTTCCCTCACTTCCTCCCTCAGCTCTTGCACATTTCTCTGTAGATTCGTCAAGCATTTTTATGACTTTTATTCTGAATTCTTTTTCAGGAAGACTGTACATGTCCATCCCTTCATGTTCCCTCTCTGGGGTTGGTTAGGTCTGAAGCTTTGTCTGTACCATATTCCTCTGTATTTTCATGGCTATAGAAGTGGTTGCTGGTAGTTGCCACGTATGTCAGCTGAGCTCTTTATGACCGCCTCGCGGAGTGCTGAGTCTTCTCAGGTGAAGCTGCATGCTATGCACTTTCCTGTGTATTCTGGTCTCTCTTTTAGGAATAGTTGTATTTGCTGTGTTTTCGTGGATAAATATAGTGTTTGGAGGAGACTTCTGCCGCCCTGCTCACATCGCCATCTTCCCGGAAGTCCCTATGCTGTGTATTTTTAAACCTCACCATTTATCAGTGTTTCTCAAGCTGACTTCCTGTGGAAAGAACACTGCTGTATCTAGAGTATATAAAACAAAAAGCTTTTTTGGGTTAATGTGATGGACTCTGAATTTCTACCAGAGATAAAGAGTCAGTACCCAGCCTTGTGGATCACTGAGTCCTGTTTTGATCATCAAGTACCTTCTAACAGCTCCTAAAACTAGAGTTCCAACACACACGAGTATCAGTGTATGGCACCCGCCTTTCCCCTGTTAACTGAGTGTGTGCATGTGTGTGTAATTACACTTGCTCACCCGGCGTCCTGTACCCCTCTGACTCATTTTCCTCCTTTACCCTGTCATTTAGGTGCCTCTGCCAGGTCTTAGAGTCATCGTCTTTCACTAAGGCCCCTTTCTCAGCAGTCTCCTTCATTCTTAAACTGCATGTGTCATCTCTGTAAAAATTCTTCACAAATATCTGTACATCTCTGACCTATGTATCAAGTTTCAATTCAGCCTTTGCAGTTCCCTGCAGGACATTTCCATTGGCAATTTGGCATTCATCATCATCTCTAAACTTTGTCCCATGTTCTCCATTTCTATTAATGATACCAGTGTTGGCCTGCTTGCCTGGATTTGGGCCCCTGCATCATCTTTGGCTCCTCCCATGCCTCCTCATTCTCTCTCTTCTGCAGAAGTGGCTCCAGACAGCCTCTCGGTTCCGTCCTGCTGCTCAGGCTGGATTAAGGCATTCGTACCTTGTGCTTCTTAACTGTGCCTCCACCTGCAGCCTCTTGCCTGTACTTTAACCTAGTTAAAGCAGTACTTTGCTCTAAAACTTTGTTAAGGCCCTGTGCCTCCTGCCACTCTTCTGTTTCGGTTCAGCATTTGTCTTCACACAGCCTCCATTTTCGCCAAGTCGCCACCAGGTACAGGTCCCTGTACTTGCCCCAGGGCTTCCTGCCTGTTTGCAGGTGCTCCTGGAGTAACTCTGCTTGGAATCTACATTTCCTACCTTTCAGAACCTGTGTCATGAACGCTTCCCTGATCTTAACCAACTCGAGACAATCTCAGCACTTCAATCCCCACTTTGTGTCATCTGATGACACCATCACTCTGTGCTCCCATTATAGTTAGTGTAGGAATGTTCCATTGGACTGTGTGCTCTTAAAGGGAATGGTACACACCTCCATTTGCCCCTTACATCCTCCTTTGCTGAGTGTAGTGCTTACAGGTAATGAAGTGCACATAAAAGGCTGTGGAAAGAAGAACTGCATTTCCTACCAGACCCGCCTTGAGCTGTGCAGTTTGGACAGTAGTTACAGGAGAGATGCTGCCACTACAAAACCTGTGGGTGAATGTGTTCCTGCATGGGAACTATCTTGATGTTAATTTTAGAACCTCATAAGAAACTGAATTACAGAAAAATGAGATGTTATAACTGGAGGGAGTTCAAAGGTGTTTAGTTCGTTGGTTCTCTAACTGGGTTCCACGGAGCCCTGGGATTCCAGGGAGATGTCTGGGCCCCTTCCTGGGTAATGTGAGTAAAGGGACAGGGGAAGAGGAAGGGGCCTTGTTGTACCTACCACAAGCATCAGGCCTATTCCAGCTGACCAAAGCAACCTAACTTTTATCTTTTGTATATATGTATTTGGAGTTCTACTTAATATCCCATTTTTTAACAGTTATCAGTATATAAAAACTTTGTTTT